>KV448188.1:2757-86208 GCA_001658105.1 Rhizopogon vinicolor AM-OR11-026 | reverse complement strand
AAGCAAAATGGCATATATCTGCAAAGCAGATAGAGCGATGTCCCCAAGTCCCCATCGAGACTCGACGATGAAAGTGATCTGCAACGACTGGTATCAAAGGTAGTCCGTCACTCAGACAAAATTGCCACTTGCCGAGTCTGGCATGCAAAGTATTTAGTCATACGTCTTCAAGTGAGAATATGAATATTTGCTAAGGATATGATAATTTCCACAGCCCACCCAGAGCAATGTCAATGCAACTATCAGGACGAGAAAAACAAAGGATTAATGAAAACAACTGATGGTGAACAACGGCCGCACCATAACCGTACTGGGACAAGAATTGTTAGTGATCCAGAATTTACTTGATAACAGAACTTGGACTGACGGTTAATTCCAAGAACGCATCCACCGGAGTCGCTTGAAACGCACTCATAGGCAGTTATTCCAACGAGTTGACTTCACTTCAGGTCAATATGAGAAGGTACCCATAAATTTGTTCCATACGTCCTCAGAGTGGGTCCTCAGAATGATACGTACGATCCGAGCATCTATCGATCGAGAACCTACATAACGCCAGTAGGGGAACTCGGTTGCGATATGTGCAGAATCCTCCAAGGACCTTTCCCACATCTTGGCAGGGAGATGAATATTAATTTTTGAGGCTCTGCCATGTGCGATGTGCTGCAGTCCAGGTGCACAGGGTTTCGGCTGAACGATATCAGATAGATAAGCAGTCATTCATGATTGTGACCAGCGCCAACGATTGCTGGCATGTTTGCACCATTCGACTGAAAGAAACGACAACTGACCGAGCATTCTTCGACATTGTCCGTAGCTCGGGGCTCTCAATGTGAGCTCTCTAGTCGGCCTCACTCCCAAGGCTGTTGTTCACGTTCCGGCTGCAAAACATCCTGGAAAAACACATTCGAAGAAGCGCTGATTTCATTGCAGACAAGAGCTCGTGCAAGAATTTGGGTCACCTATATATGCTTATTCTTTGACAGTCACTAGTACTGTTGGAGGGTGTTCAGGACAGCGTCAAGACACTCGTCTCTCATCATGACCATTCCGACAGTTACGTCCATTGGCGCCTTTCCTCTGATCGTAGACTTGCCATTCATGTCCAGCATTTCCGAACGAATACCTCTTGTGTCAAGTTTCATTAGGATCCTTCGTCCAGTCGCCGGAGCATCGGAACCAAAAAAAAAAATCAACGTGCACAATACTGCTTGGTTGCAGTGTATAGAAGATTCATATGCGATATACAAAGATGTGGATCATCTCCGAATACCAACCTTGGCGGCTGTATGACCACTCTGAGTCCTCCACCCAATCCACCCTACTAGGACATTCTTGGCAAATATCTCCCCGAAGCCTAGCATTACCCCGTTCACAAAAGGAAGGAATAGATTGATCGCAAGCGAAGAAAGGAGCAAACACATTCGTGTCCGCGGCGCGAGTGTACCGTCAAGTAAGGATGGGATGGTGGAGGGTGGGACAGTAGTCGACTTGGGTTTTGCATGATGTTCCTCCTCAGGCTGGCCGTGTCCTGTCGTTGGTGGAAGCGCAGCGCGTGGTGGGGACGGTGAGGACGGAATAGAAAGCTCAGGAAATGACATAGAAGGGTACGAAGAAGTGGGAGATGAATCTATATGTTCCCACTTCTGTGACGGAGACCCGCTATCTGTCTTAAGATGTTGAGAGGCATGATGATGACTGGACGGCCCTTGCTGTTCTCCGCTGGTAAGATCCTTGGAATGCGCAGGAGACGGCGAGGCCAGCGAGGCAGACGAAGAGGCCAGTACTTCACTTGCGGCAGCAAATGAGGACGTGATATGGGAGCCCAATGCATCCCAGTTCTCTGGTTCTTGACCAAGGGCTTGCCGTTCTTCTGCCTCGCGTTTTCTAATCTGCTCCCACCGTGCGCGCTCGTGCTCTGCTTTGGCACGGGCGTCGGCTGACTGAGCACGCCATTCATCTACCTGAGCCTCATATTCTGCCTTCCATGCATCTTCTTCGAAAGACCCTGATGCTTCTATAACATCTGAGATTGTAGCAGGTGCGTCTGAGGACGGTGCAGGAGCGGTCGGAGCAGTAGTAGCAGATTTAGGAATGTCCGCGGGTTGGAAGGCAGTTTCTAGTGCTGACTATTAAAAAAATGAATTTAAAGGTAAATATTCCTGGCATGAAAGAAATACCTGGAGCAGATGCTCATCACTTTGCTCAATGGGACTCGTGTCTGTCATCACCTTCGTGCTCGGTGCTGAGAACTTGAATGAACTGCCGGGGCCGACTTTGCAAGCTTGGTTCTCACGGTCACACAAATAAACTACCCGGACCGACACTATGTAGAAGGAACGACTACTTATCCTCATTCTATTAGGGTCAGTCTAGGGGAGACTAGACCGACACAGGGGACATATCTTTCCAATTCCTTCAGTCCTTCTGACCATGGTTGTAAAATGGAGCATCCCATTCCTTGACCCGCAAGCTTCCAAAGATCCCAACGTCCCCCGTGCTCTTATCATCCTCAACCAACCATTTGGTGCCGCATTGCTAAAGACCCTATGGGCCGCCTGCGAATGGCATTGTTGCGCTGATGGAGGCGCCAACCGTTTACATGATGCCCTTAGTATAACATCCAGTGGTTCTGATCTTCGAACTTCGTAAGTCTACCTAGTGATCCCCACTTTGCCTCGTATGGGGAGTGACGCTGCTTCTAGATTCCTCCCTGATATGGTGAAGGGTGACCTCGATTCCTTAAGAGAGGATGTGAAACTATACTACACATCTCAGGTACTACATCCATATGCGCTTCAATTGCCAATTTCTTCAGACTTTCTCCCAGAGTGTACCAGTAATTCACGACGCCGACCAAGATTCTACAGACCTCATGAAATGTGTGCAAGCGCTGGAAGAGAAAGAACGTATCACTGGACGGGAGGTAAAATAACAAATCTCCGTCTTCATTCGTACCAGATTAAATCATGTCCCAAACAGTTTGAAATTGTCATCCTGGGAGGTCTGTCTGGAAGATTAGATCAGACTGTGCATACCCTCTCATACCTTCATAAACTCCGCAAGACCAGGAAACGCGTCTACACAGTGACCGATGATAATGTGGCATGGGTCCTAGATGAGGTGAGTCGAACCACTTCTTCAGGGCTATGTTGCAGATCGTTTTCAGGGAGAACATCTCATCCACATCAATCACGACGTATTGGGACAAACATGCGGACTGCTCCCTGTCGGTGTTGACTCGACCATTCTAACAACGACTGGACTGCGGTGGAACTTGGAACAAGCAGAGTCATCTTTCGATGGACTGGTGTCTACGTCAAATCATCTTGTACCAGGACAAGACGTCATGATCAAGACTTCGAAACCCATTTGGTGGTGCGCGGAGTTAAGGTTGTGCTAAGAACATGCTTATCTTATCATTATGATATTTGTTATCATGTAGACGAGTCTACAGTAGAACGTATGAACTAGTTGTCACCCGACTACATACAATTGTCATGAGCAAACCTGAAATCACTGTCCTCTACTTCGCTGCTGCGTCAACAGCGACTGGCTTAACGGAAGAATCGATCACTCTTCCTGCCTCACAATACCCACTTTCGTCATTGGGTGATCTCCTGGTATCACTGCACCCAGACGTCGGCCTAGACAAGATTCTTCAATCCAGTCAATGGAGCGTGAATGCTGAGATGGTGGAGAACGCCGGAGAAGTGACATTAAAGGGAGGGGAAGAGGTCGCTATTATCTGCCCTGTATCAGGTGGATAAATCACCCAAAATATCTCGAAGTCTTGTGAACACTGTGAGTGTGGTTGGAAGGTATCACAGAAATCTTCTCATCGCCCTTTCTACGTTCCCAACAGGATGTGTTCCAGCCTGGGATCAGCATGCATCTTTTTACTTGGTGTTCTCTATGTACTTTTCTACCTGGTTACATATCGAAGACCGCATTCTCATTTGACCAACGATATGGAGAGAGGCACCAGAGAGAAAAAGGAGCTTCCAGCGTTCACTGCTCAACGTCTAACACAGACCACCTTCCTGATCATCGAATGGGATGACATCTTCAATGAACATCCATTCATCTATGCCAAAGTAGTCCCATCCGCTAACACCATTCTCATCATGGACACAGGGTGTGGCGGGGCTACAAACAATCCAGACATCGGTCTGAAGAGCTTGAGGGAGTTCATCGAGACTGTTGCGATCCCTGATAACAACGGCAAACCTCTCAACGAAGGTGGGAAGATGAAGTATATCGTCGTCGAAAGTCACTGTCACTACGATCATATCCGTATGTTTTCTTCCTCATCAACATGCATGATATGCTGATGGAACTTGTAACTTAAGTTGCCGTGGAGTCATTCGCCACTGACAGCCCCATCCTCGGCTCGAGCCACTCGCCCACCTTCGTCTCCCCAGGGAACTTCCCTGCAAACTCTGAGTGCAATTCTCTGGGAATACGAGCACCAGTCTACACCCTCACTCTAGTACCGCACCTGCATGAAATCACCTCATCTGCAGGCGTCTCCCTAGGCATGAGAGTCTTGCATACCCCTGGGCATACTCCCGATGAGCTTGCTTTGTGGGATGCAGAGGAGAGGATGTTATACGTCGGAGACACATTATATGAGGACGATCCCATCATATTTCCCACTGGGGGATCTTTACCTGACTGGTTCACCACTATCGATCAACTCATCGAGCTCGTGAAAGCGCAACCCGACGCCGAAAAAGTGATGATCAATTGCGGACACGCTACTACTCTCCGTCCCGCGCTTGAGGTGCTTGGGACGTGCCGGAGGTTCATGGAGAATGTTGTATCTGGAAAGGAGGCAGTGAAGAAACGTTACTTGCGCCGGGAAACATGGTGCCTTCAGTTTCAGCAGGACAATGGTCGGTTCTCTTTGATTTGTCCTGAGAAGCTAGTTCTCGACGCCAAGGGTGTAGTAGTGGTGTAGTGTTCGAAAAGTGGGAGATCCGTTATATATGAGGGAGCGCTCCCCAAAGAATTGATGATGTGGGGGTATCAATCGCGACATGTAGTAATTATGTCCATTGCCAGGGTCAAAATACCATTGCATAGAAGTAGCTCCAGGAGGGATGATGGGCGTGTTGTTCGTGGCGGACTAGTATGTGGTCCGATAATCCTCATCCTCAAGGTAACACTTATGAGAGGACACTAGTTCCGGTCATGCCGTGGCGCAATATGGCAGTCTATCTGAGCATCCCTATGGTCGCGAAAAGCCAGAGGTCTCAAGCTTGCAAACCGCTCGTCAGCACAACATGGCTACCCAACAAGTAATAACTCACTGATATGCCTGTGAAGGTGGTTATCGACCTCGGAAAATTTCTTGCTCCAGTTGAGCCAAGAAAGCATCCGCCTCTGTGTTCCGTATAGAATCGTTATCCCCTTTCTGCTTGCCTTTTGTCTTGGATTGGTCCGAAGACACTGTTGTATGGCGCTCCAGCTTCGCAAACGGATCAGAAGCATCCAATTCCTGCGCCTTGAACGTCGCAGCCTCTGCAGTATTTGGTTCAGAAGTTCTGCTTGTGGGTGCCTCTTGCCCTTTGACCTTCCTCCGCTTCGCATCCACCAATTTTCGCCTTTCTTCAACTTCTCTCTTCCGTTTTTCCATCGCTCTGCTCCGCGATGCGCCTGCAGTAGTGCTATCCTCACGCAGACCCTCAACCTCTCCTGGTTTAAGATCCACTGCTCCCACTTCTTGTCTTGTTTTCTCAGTCTCCATTCTCGCTGACCGTAGCTCTTCCATTTCTTGTTGTCTTTTCTCCTCGTCTGCAGAGAATTGATAAAACCCGGCACCTTTGGTGCGGTTCTCCCTTGTAGCATCGTAGCGAGAGGCCAGAGGGTTATTAGCCTCCGCGTCAGCTTCATCAAGAGCTTTGAGACGCTCTGCGGACGGTTCGTATACTGGGAAGAAATTGACAGGATTGTGAATGACGTCCCTGAAGAAAAATTAAGCTATTGGTGGGATAAGAACTCGCTCTTCAGCTCACTTGTCATCGTCTGGTAATGCTTGAGCATCTTCTGAGCGCGGTAGCAGATGCCGAGGCACTTCCGACTGGCGTGCCGTTCGTTGGCGTCCAAATTCATCTTCGTACTCTATGATTGGATCATCCTAACATTCGGTCAGCAGCATCCCAGATGATCCATCGAGGCTATACGTACATCGTTTGGAGGCTGTCCAGGAACCGTCAACGATTCATCGACATCATCGCTATCTGACTCAAAGTATTCACCGGGTCTCTGAGATTCGAACTGCAGACAGAAGATCAGTAAGTCCGACATTGAAAGCAAGTAACATACATACATCGATGAGTAGACTCTCGTACTGCGCCTCACTGAGTCCACCAGATTTCCCCCGTTGTAGTTGCTCATATACTTTCGCCTTCCTCTCCAAAGCAACTCTCGCAGACTCAATAGTCACCTTACTGACTTCTTCCAGTTCTGTGTCGCGCGCGGCACGGCTTTGGACACCTTTATTGGAGCGAGTCCATACTGTCGGTTTCTGTGTCCTGTTTGTATTCACTCCGCAAGTTTCATCGCGGATTTCGCTCACCTTGTCGGGTCTCTTGATCCCGCCCACCACGTATCTACTGCCTCCTGCAGCTTTGGTCCTCGCAAACTCATCTTCTTTCTTTGCAAGTTCTGCTTTGAGGTCGAAGAACGAGCTCGCGCTGACACCAGCTGCTCTGGCTTTGCTGGCTGGCGCCATGTAAGGAAAAGCTGAGTTGTAATGAAAGCCAAATGTATTACGCTGCGAACACCGAACGTAACGTCGAGCTTATGTAAGCCCTATTGAATGAAGTTCGCCCAATATTTTGTTTTCCTTGGTTTCTTTGTATTCTCCACAGTTGAACTGAATGAAAGCAAGGCTTCTAGATCGCACCACGCTGTCAATGGTTGCTTTATAATCATGGCATACGATGATCGATTAGCCTATCAAGAGAAATCCCCCCGGCCCCGTCCAGTTGGAAACCTATCATACTATGCACTCCTTTACATAACACGGATGCGTCTCAGGCTCCGTTGCTTTGATCACATGTTCAACAAAATTTCTATGAACATCTGAGGCCGCTATCGAGTAGCTCAACGCTTTGCTCAAAAGTTCAAATGGCCGAAACTACATAGTTGAAATGCTTAGCCTTATGTTTGGGATTCTCCTTTTCCCCACCTCTTGCCTCCGCCTCTTGCATCCATACAAGGTCCAGGCTGTTATAATATTGCGTTCACGACAATGATGATACACACAGCGATCAGTGCAATGTTATGATCTATCGCTGTTTTCATATGAACGGGTGATATATGCGAGGGTATAATGAACATTCATCAATATCATCATCATCATCATCATCGTAAGTATACGTTAACGTTAGATCGTGACCGGAAAACCGAACAGGTCTAATCGGTCTTCTCTTTACGAACACTGGTACTGGGCACATCACCAATGCGGTTTCCAACCTTGACTTTCTGCCCAGCTTTGACGGTAAATTCGAAGGTCTTTGGGGCCTCGAAAACCAGCACGATCGTGCTCCCCAAGCAGAATCCACCCATCTCCTGACCAGGGATCAACGGTTGACCATTTAAGATGGGAGACGCCGCTGAGTAGACAGCCTCGTTGTACGTTCCGGGGGGAGGCGGTCTGCCTCGGACATTAGTGCGAAGAGCCTGCAGGTTTTAACATCCAGCTCAGATAAATGGCCCTTCTATATCAAAGAAGATAGATGCCTACGGTATCGAAATTGATCTTGATGCTGCCCACGTTCGTGGCGCCAACGGGTATCATGCCGAAGAAACCGTATTTCCATCGACCTAGAAGCGCAACTCTTTCGTTCAGAACAAAGAGGTTTCTCAGGCGCTTAGCCATGTATGGGGAAACAGAGAATAGCTCGCCTTCATACCATAGCCACATTCGCCATCAGCAAGATATGAAGGATAACGCATAATGACTTACCAACAAAATGACGCCTTCTTTCCACTACCCAAGGGGTAGGGCTGTGGAACCGGTGATAATCGCCTGGGGCCAGGTAGATGACAGTGAAGTACAGGGCATTGCCTTCTTTAACGCTTGTGCCCGAAGTGCTTCTCTTGCGCTCTATCGAAGGTCTGAGACCTATCTCGCGAGCGACCGAGGCGTCATGCGCGATGGTGTCTTGAAGGGATCCCGCTTGCTCCACGGACGCGTCAATCTGCTCGCCGTGCTTCTTCGGCACAGAAGATGAATTTGACTCAGATGCGGATCTAGTTCTGGGGGTTGGAGTGGTAGTACCCGAGGTGGGGTGTGTGGTTATACCCGAAGTGGATGCGCCCAGGAGTTGGTCTAAGCTATATTCGATGCCATTCACATTAGCAAATTCTCGGTCGGTCACATGAGACATTTCTCGGTTGGGAAATTCAATCACTGTCGAGTTGGCGGAGGTTGGGCTGCCTGGTTCTGAATGTTCCACTCCAATGAGAGCGTCTAATGAGTATGTGATTCCCTTGACTTGCTCCACCCGGAGGTTATCTATGGTTCCGAGATGCAGGACGGTGCCATCGGCAGGGCTGACCTGGGGAACAGTCAAACCAAAGTCCACGGATAACGATATATTCTTCTTACAAGGACAGCGTTGTCTATGGGCCTAGCACCGTCTTTGAGCTTTCGGTAGAAAAAATCTCCCAGGCTGGCATATTGCGTTAGATCGTCAGGGTCTATTTCCTCCAGGTTGCAACCAAAGATGTATGCGTAGAAGCGGAAGCCGTATGGCCGTATCCAAACCGGCAGCTCAAGCGAGTTCAAGTACCCCCAGATACGTGACATGTTCCGGAGAGGAAGAGCACCCAATACGTGGACCTGCACGAGATCCGATGAGGACGGGTGCTTTGGCAACTAATGAATGTACGGACCTGCCAAGGCCCTTTGAGCTTGATCACCTCATGGCCTTCATCGTCGACGTGTACCTCCGCCTCTGCACGTGCTGCTTTCTTGCGGTATTGGATGACTACAAGGAGAAGGGCGCCAACAGCCAAGGGAAGCGGATACCACTTCGTTGGCGTTTCTGTCCATGCCAATATAAGTCGTCCTGAATTGTGAGTGAGGTCAGCTGGGTGTAAGATTGATATGCACAAAAGGCGTACTGTAGAGCGGGATATCATTGGTATTTGGCAAGGGTGGTGTTGTTTCTGGAGGAATATTGCCTCTAGCAGTTGAAAAGGATCTCCGCAATGCACTGCGACGGAAAGAACGGACAGTTCCTGATAAACTGATTCTACGCTTGACGAATACTCGCGAGAAGAGGGCAGAAGAGGAATTTGCGGTGGACGTGATAGCATGAGATGCAGCTTGAAGGGGTCTCTTCCCCTTCACAATGGCTTTGTACAGCATTGAACTCCTTACTGTTCACGTTGATACTTCCAAAGCTTTTTGCCTGTGGCGAGTCGCACACGACGTCGGCAAGGCCAATGTAAGTATTAGCTCTCAGGCTGGCCCGGATCCTACATAATAGCACCAAACAAATTGCGACTTTGGTTTATTCTAAGCGACGTTTACATCGCTCTGGGGCACGCAGAGGTATCGGGCCGGGTCACGTGACTGACAAGACCCTGAAGTGACAAGATTCACAACAAGGTGCACAGAGACGTGCCCTGCGCACGGATTTTGAAGCAGAAAAATCGCGCAACCTCGTAGGAAAATGTAGTTTACTGTCCTGTGCAGGAGATAATTTTTTTCAACCAGTTTTCGACCTGCCGCAAAGGCAATGACGGCACGATGGCTACAAACTAACGACATTTCGTATTTATCGCCTCAAGCGCTGGTTTCCGGCAAAACCCGCGTGTCCCATGGAAGAATCGCAACTTTTCCTCTTCATGGGATATGCGATTTTGACTGGGAGCTTTGGTGGGCAGCGTGTCCCAGAGCGAAAGTCGATTTTGTCGCGTTCATGGACACGCGGCCGTTTTTGGCATCTCCATGATTTTTTCTTACTTAGCCGAGGCGTTACAGCATTTATCTCATACATAATATATTGCCGTGCGCTCTGCAAGTACTACGTGCCCACATCGTTGTCAGCGCTTCGCAACGGCTTCGTCGTCGCCCATCAGCCTCCGAACGATGCCGCTCACGACGACCGCGCGCTCCCCGGGGTCGTGGCGTACCTGCGTGTCCCAAGACACGCGCTTTGTAAGCGTTCCCCCTCATACCCCCATGTCCTGCGACAGGAAAGCTTTGAAAGTGTCAACACATGAAGAATGAGCTACAATAAGTTCAATGTTGTACAAAGTCATTGTAAAGGGGAAGAGACCCCTTCAAACTGGCTTTGTACAGCATTGAACTCGTAGCTTGCTTGATGAATACTCGCGAGAAGAGGGCAGAGGAGGAATTCGCGAGTGTTTGTCAAGCATAGAATCAGTTTATCAGGATCTGTCCACTCTTTCCGTCGAAGTGCACTGCGGAGGTCCTTTTCAAATTGCTAGGACAATATTCCTCCAGAGACAACACCACCGCTTACCTTGGCTGTTGGCGCCCTTCTCCTTGTCGCCATCCAACACCGCAAGAAAGCAGCACGTGCAGAGGCGGAGGTACACGTCGACGACGAAGGTCATGAGGTGATCAAGCTCAAAGGACCTTGGCAGGTCCGTGATATGCTACCCATGAAGATCGTTGCTTCAAGCTGCGGCTATGTTCCAGGTCTTGCTTTGGCACTGAAGTGGCTACTGCCCTGCGCAGTCCTCTTGCCGCTCTCTCGCATCGACGTCATCTCACATGTTCGTCATTTAGTAACACATCTCCATCGCCTTTACAATTCATGCTCCCAGATCAACAGCAGCAATTGGTGAATTGGCCTATGCACCATCCGCTACTCCATCTCACGTATCCGTCAGTTAGTAATATATCTCCATCGGATTTACAATTCATGCTTTCAGATCAACAGCAGCAATTGGTGAATTGACCTATGCATCATCAATTGCTTGGCAAATACATATCCTCCAGCCTATATCTTCCAATGGGTGTCGTGCACGAGAAGTGCACAAGCTGCTTCTCTTCGCAAATGCAATTGTATTGCGCTTGAATATCCGAAACCTGCCGAAATTATTTAGGTGCTTCAGCGCCTTACTAGAGTCGAGGGCAGTAGTGCTGGATTTTACACTGCCAACGCCGTGGCATTCGCAGTTTGTCATATTTGCTAGTTCTATTTCATTGACCACTGGCCAAAGCTCCATCGCCGCAGTAGCGTCATCACTCATTAGGCTTGGCTTGCCATCAACTTGATCGGTCAAGGCGCAAAGATTTGCCTGTATGTTAGCTCCTGCAAGATACAACCGAGCTGCTGCACCACGCGTTAAACGCTGACCGCCCTTCCTCATCCATCCTTTCACTCCCTTTTCATCACTGTATCGTGCTTATAGACTAATCGAGGATGTTAAACTTGGCATTTGAATTGAAGGCGCATTAATTACTCTCCCTCTGGCAGCCAAAGTCGTCCAAGCTAAAATACGCTCGAGGTCGCGTTTACCTCTTCCCCCTGGACCTCCTGGGCATTGACTATTTGGAAATGCTCTACCAAGGGCCAAGTGAACACAGAAAATAACACCATGTGTCAAGATGCTCGTGGTGTTGGTGTATACGCATTACAACCAATCCCAGCAGTTTGCTGAATGGATCAATACATATGGGCCCATCATCACTTCGAGTCGGGCCCAAGATCATGGACATCATTGGCAGACAGCAGGTAAGATTATTCTGAAACACTGGTCAATGAGTCCGTACTCACTTGCACAGGAATCTGTCGACATAATGCAGAAAGAAGGTGGTCTACTCGCAGACCGTCTCCGTGCAGTTGCAGCAGGAGAAATGCTGTCTCGTGGGCTCCGAATGATCCTTTCCCCCGCAGGGGAGCAGTTTCGTAGACTTCGCAGGTTGTGTTGATATCTTTTCTTGGCAGCCTCCTTTGCTGAAGCTTTATGATACAGGGCAGCACACACGCATTTGCAAGCGAGGGCTGCCAAATCTTATGTGTCCATCCAGGTGGACGCCACCAGTGATGTCATTCTTGACATCCTTGATGACCCTAAAGGACACCAAGCAGCTGCTAAGCGGTGATTTGCACTTTGTGGCTTGTTTATTATCCACTCACATATTCAACGCCAGTTACGCTGCCTCGGTCATTTTGCGTGTCACGTACGGAAAGACCACATCCACCGCCACAGATGCCCCCGAGATCATCAGCATCCACAAAATGCTCGAGCGCTTCCAGATACTCATGTGACCTGGTGCATTAATGGTAGACAGCTACTCAATATTAAAACACATCCCTGGATACACAAGCTATTTGGAGGATTGGAGAAAAGAAGAGAGTCGGCTCTTCCATGACCAACTTAATCGTGTTTCGAAACAATTGGTCGGTTCCTGCAACATATTTTCTAAACACCATCTGACTAGTCGACTGGCAAAGCAGGTCCCTCATTCGCTCGGTATCTCCAATCCTCACACAAACTTTCGGACGAAGAAATGGCATGTCTCGCTGGATCACTCTTTGGCGCTGGTTCAGACACGACAGCCGTTGCGATCATGGTTGTCGTCATGGCTGCTGCATGCCATCCCGAGGCACAGGAGGAATTGCAGGAGGAACTGGATGTCGTCGTCGGTCGTGATAGAGGTGGGTCGACATATCGGAATTCATCTGAGTGAACGAAACTTAGGCTTGTGGTTACAGTTCCCACGTTCGCCGACTACGATTCCCTCCCGCAGATTGAGGCGTTCATGCTGGAGTGTCTCCGCTGGAGGCCCGTGACAACTCTTGGATTCCCACACCGTGCATTGACTGACATTGTCTACGTAGGTTTTTCAAAGTTCTTGCGTAATGCCCTGATACTAATCACTACTTGAGCAGAAGGACTACTGTATCCCAAAAGGCGCTATCGTCTTCGGCAACCACTGGTAGGAACCATTATGTGCATTCTAGTTATGTGTACTAATCAGCTTTTCACAGGGCAATCTCACGCGACCCGAATGTCCACCCCAACCGGGACAAGCTCGATCCTGAAAGGTGGCTCAACAGCGAAGGGAAAATCCGAGACGACCTCAAGTTCCCTTCATTCGGTTTTGGACGGAGGTATGCCCTTGTCTGATGTACATGAGCTGTACTTACTCATGCAGAACCTACAGAACCTGCCCAGGACAGCACATTGCGAGCCGCTCGCTCTTCATCAACATCGCGCTCCTCTTGTGGTCATTCGATATTACACAGGACCCAGCTAACCCGATCGACCGGTCTGGCTTCGTGGACGACGTGACTGCGCACCCAAGCCGTTCGCTGCGTGTTTGGAGTATTACTGATTATTTCTGTTCTCTGCAGCATGACCACTCTCCATCCCTTTTCCACCTCTCGAGAGTCTGTCCATTCTATCTTGTTGTCAAGCGCGGTATCATGACGCTCGCAATCTGACACACATGAGTATCAGTACATATGACTACGAAGGCGGCCTTCACATCCCCGACCTACACAAAAACACATCTTTAAATACTTTCAGCGTCATCCTACTAGCGCCTCCCGCAGATGACTACATTGACAGTCCATCACTGAAGCCCCTGACATCATACACAAAGAAACGGTCAAGTTCTTGATGATCCGGTCCACTGCGACGCCTTTGAGCCTGACCGGACCGAAGCACGGTTCTCGGTTTGTCATATCTCCACTAGTACTTCATCACGATACTTAATCTTTTTGATATACTTTTCGGGTTGAGTTGTTGACGGACATTGGTGATTAATGGTTTTGCACGGTGGCTATGTAATATGACGAGGACAATAATACCCCTGAATGGGAGACTTCTTTGCTTTAGTGTTGACGTGCAAGACTGTATCTGAAATTTGACTTGACGTCTTTCCAGTAGTGAATCGAACTCATACTAGTGGGAGAGACATGCAAAATTCTCTTCAGTAGACCAACATAGATATAACACACCCTACAAAAATGTCCACCGCGCAAGTGATACATTGGCACCACGCACCCTAGCAAAAAAGAGCACCAGTCTATACCCTTACTCTGGTACCGCACCTGCACGAAATCACCTCATCTGCAGGCGTATCCCTAGGCATAAAAGTCTTGCATACCCCTGGGCATACTCCCGATGAGCTTGCTTTGTGGGATGTGAAGGAGAGGATGTTATACGTCGGAGACATTATATGAAGAACGATTCCATCATATTTCCCACCGGGGAATTTTTACCTGACTGGTTCACCACTATTGATCAACTCATAGAGCTCGTGAAAGCGCAACTTGACGCCGAAAAAGTGACGCGGACACGCTACTACTCTCCGTCCCGCGCTTGAGGTGCTTGGGACGTGCCGGAGGTTCATGGAGAATATTGTATCTAGAAAGGAGGCAGTGAAGAAACGTTACTTGCGCCGGGAAACATGGTGTCTTCAGTTTCAGGAGGACAATGGTCGGTTCTCTCTGATTTGTCCTGAGAAGCTAGTTCTCGATGCCAAGGGTGTATCAGTGGTGTAGTGTTCGAAAAGTGGGAGATCCGATACATATAAGGGAGAGCTCTCCAAAGAATTGATGATTTAGGGGTATCAATCGCAACATGTAGTAATTACGTCCATTGCCAAGGCCGAAATACCACTGCATAAAAGGGGGGTGTTGTTCGTGGCGGACTAGTATGTCAATAATCCTCGTCCTCAAGGCAACACCTATGAGAGGACACACTAGTTCCGGTCATGCCGTGGCGCAATGTGGAAGTCTATCTGAGCATCCTTATGGTCGCGAAAAACCAAAGGTCTGAAGCTTGCAAACTATTCGTCAGCACAATATGACTACCCAACAAGTAATAACTCACTGATATGCACTGCCTGTGAAGGTGGTTATCGACCTCCTGTATTTCGTCTAGAATCATTATCCCCTTTTGCTCGCCTTTCGTCTTGGATTGGTCCGAAGCCACTGCTGTATGGCGCTCCAGCTTCGCAAACGGATCAGAAGCATCCGATTCCTGCGTCTTGAACGTCGCAGCCTTTGCAGTATTGGGTTCGGAAGTTCTGCTTGTGGGTGCCTCTTCCCCTTTGACCTTCCACCAATTTTCGCCTTTCTTCAACCTCTCTTCCGTTTGTCCATCGCCCTGCTCCGCGATGCGCCTGCAGTAGTGCTATCCTCACGCAGACCCTTGATCCTCGCAAACTCATCTTCTTTATTTGCGAGTTCTGCTTTGAGGTTGAAGAACGAACTCGCGCTGACACCAGCTGCTCTGGCTTTGCTGGCGGGCGCCATGTAAGGAAAAGCTGAGTTGTAATGAAAGCCAAATGTATTACGCTGCGAACACCGAACGTAACGTTGAGCTTATGTAAGCCCTAATGAAGTTCACCCAAATAATTTGTTTTCCTGGTTTCTTTGCTTGAAGTTGTATTCTCCACAGTCGAACTGAATGAAAGCAGGGCCCCTCAGGCTCCTAGATCGCGCTACGCTTTCAATGGCTGCTTTATAACCATGACATACGATGATCGATTAGCCTATCAAGAGACAAAATTTTCCCGGCTTTCCGGCCACCGTTTGGAAACCTATGCGCTCCTTTAAGGCGACAGGGCCCAACAACAACCAATTCATATCACCTTTGCGGTTATAAATGGCGCAACAATACAGCCTGAAATGGTGCGATCTACACACGAGCGCTAGCAGTGAACCAACACACGAATCCGATAAATGCAGCCACTGACGCTGGGAAGACCATGGAAACTTTACCATCTCCGCCAGCAGTTCTGACTCCTTTGTCTTATCCGAACGGGCGGCCGATTTTTCATGCTTTACACGTCACAATTCTCCTAGGACCTATAAAGCATGCAGTCAATTTCATGACCCGATTGCACATGGGTTCCGCCTTCATTAATACATTCACTTTCACCGCTTGGAGCCGGATCTCCTGCACACCACATGCATAATGTCCCTTTGTAAATACTTGTTGGAGACAGTTCATGGGAATCTCCGCAATTCCATTCTACATCATAACGGGTCACAAGGGTTTCGCAAAGCTATACAATCTGTGAGCTAAGACACCCTAGAATCAAATGAAAGCAAAAACGAACGTGGCATCGATTTGCTTGACTTGAGGAAGCGCAAGCATTATCTTCCGTCTGTAACTTGCACCTTCAGCCTGTTGACAAGGATTACCTTCCAGATATATCGTTTCAAGGGATGCAATGTCCTTGAGCTGGGGTTCAATGGCCCGCAGATCCGGAATCTTGTTGTTATTGAGCTGAACAAAATGAATGAGTTTAGGCATCATTCCAGCCAAAGGCACGTACCCAGAGCTCCTCCAGTAATATGAGGTGCGAGATGTTTTCGATCGCTGGAACGAAATTCGCACCAACATCAAGCGTTCTCAGGTTCTTCTGCAAAAGCATAAGCACTACAGCGGAAACAATTGACCAAAAAACCTACGTTATTCTCGAGGCCCTCCAAACGCTCGACTCCGTTGTGACTCAAATAGAGCTCTTCCAAACTGACTAATTGGTCTAGCCCCTCGATCTTTGTGATCCTGTTAGACTGAAGGGACAATATCTTCAGTCTGCTCAGTTTACTCAGGTTCTGTTGTATACAACTTTGAGCATCCCGACAACAAGAATGCGATGTACCACACCTCTAGCTTGGTAAGCTTGTTTTTTCCAAGCCATAGTTCCTCCAGGTTGACCAATGCATCCAATCCTTCGATATGCTGAGTACCAGCGTGAGCTACTCCTGCGAAGAATTGTTGATAGGCACAAATACCCGTATTCTGTTTCCGCCAAGTTCAAGGCTCCTTAATGTGCCCCCCACTGATCCCAAGCCAGTGATCTTTGAGATCTTGTTTTGAACAAAATAGATGGTCTTCAATGAGTGTAGATGCGACAGAGCCTCAGGCACGTGTCGTAGAAGGTTGAATGAAAGATCTAGAACACTACACGATTTCAGAATACCACCAGAGACATTAATAGGCATTGCACACGCTAGAGACGACATGCTGTCCAAGGCATCTCCCACCGTCTTGAGTTTATTGTCATACAGGTCAAGTTCCTCCAGCTGCATGAGCGGCCTAAAGATCTCTGGATCTAGATGCGATATAGCGTTTTGTCTTAGACATAGCTTCTTCAGATGATTTGCAAACCGCTGAAGCCGAAGATTAGTCAAAGAACTCAACCGCGAGTGCACGAGTTCTAATTCCTAGTCAAGCATAGCTTGATGAGTAGACACGAAACGCTGTGGTAGGTACGCACGTCAGTGTCGTCTGGAAAGTCCTCCAGTAGATCAATATCATTTGCCTGCAAACTGTCATCCTCTGCCTCTTCATCAGAGTCACCATCTAGGGCGTTGGCTTCCTGGGATGGTAGCACGACGCGTGCTGTGCTAACAACTGGTCAGGATAGATTGAAATCGAGCAGAAGCCAGATGTGATCACCGTTCCACGACTGCGAATTCTTTATGATCCGTGTTGCTCGTTGATGGTTCTTCATTCGTTTGCATGATGCAGTTGTAAGTACAGGTACTTTGGGTCAAGCGATGAATCAGAGTTACATAACGTTACGCGGAGCTTCTCGTGGCTGTGTAGTAGGAAGCTTTATTAGACCTTTGTGCACTTAAATTTTGTGTTTACGAAACGTCGCCGTCGAATTTCTCAATGCACAGTGAAGACAGATAAACGGTGGCTTCTGAAAGCGGACTGCCACACGCATGTATTTTCTTCTAGTCGGTCTAAACTGGGGCGGAATGTTGAAAGCATACTAACCGGCAATTGACCATGCGCATAAACAAGTCTCGTGGTCGGGGTCGATCCGAGATTGTGGAACGAGTTAAATAAGCAGTGCGGCATGTTTGATTGTACAGCCAGAGTACTGCAAACTCACAATCGGCGGGTCTAACAACTGAACCTCTTCGTCGATCTCACGATCGGAATCAAATTAGGATGTCCACTACAATAAAACTACACAGGGCGAGATCCATGTGATGATTGCACTATAAAAGTCCGGGAAGCACAATCAAGACGAATTTGTGTCAATAAATATCTGCGCAGGAGGTGTGCTAGCACCATTTGTTGACTCAAAGACACAACCAAAACTATAAAGATACTTGAAACGCGGCGTTCACAGAAGAAAGGCGAAGGTGTCACATAACGCGCCAGTCAGCTTTTTCAAATTAATCAGGCGTGAATCACCGGAAACTTTCATATCTACTACGCTCCGGAGAAGGGGGCAGTGAAGACAGATTGCGATCTTCCGCTTTTGCCCGTTCAAAGTTTGCAGAATTTGACGAGGGCGAGGGGTAAGGATGATTGAACCCGGTACGTGATGACACAGGCACATCATCCTGGCCTCGTGGTGCACGGTGAGTCAACTGACCCGAAGATAAGGGAGATGGAGAGGGTTGGAAAGGGCTACTGGCGTGATAGGAGAACGGACGACTGTCAATTCGTGGTTGATGATGTGACGGTCCGGAGGAGGGCTGAGAATGGTGATAATGAACAAAGCTGAGACCCAACGGAGGTGATGGTGATGGTCGGTGATCTTCCTGCGCCACAGGGCTTGGTTGAGAGTAAGCTTCACTACCAGATCCAGACCCAACAGAGGATGCTGAAGCAAATGAGGTTCCTTCAAGACCACTGCGACGGATCGGCGGAGCGGCACCCGCAATAGGTATAGGAGAAGTAGACTGTACCACAGGCTCCTCCTTAGCCACAATCGCTCCGGATTTTTCTTTCTTCCGGCGCTGCGTTGACACCACGTGTCCTTCCTTCTTTGCACGAGAACGGGCGTAGCGCAAGCCACATCTGGGTCAACAAAATGGAGATTATTAGTAAGTGGACGTCGTGTGATAGGGCATCACCCACGCGTTACACAGCTCTTTTCTGCCACTGGGGCCCTTCCTCCACTCAGGACTGGAAGTTGCCTTGCAACTACTGCATTTGAGAACACCGACAGGTCTGTTGTTGGTGGAACGCGCTAGGGAGTCCCTATGTGTTCCGGGGCTCACCCGGTGCTTGGGAGGAGGTACAAGTTCACTCGGGGGTCCAGGCAATATACCTGTGTCGAACCCTGATTTGACACTGTAGTCCACCTCGGGACTAGGGGTAGGTTGATAGCCGCTAAATGACGCTCGGCTCTCGCCATAAATTGGAGATGGCGATGGCCTAGAGTAAGATGTTTCGCGTATAGTGCATGAGTTCGATGGCAGGGAAGTCATCGACTGAGCAGGACTTTCGGTGGGCCATCGGTTGAACTGAGAAAGTGAAGATGAAGGTTCCGAGTAACTCCCCCAAGGTGAGTGGGAGTATTGGGATGGTAAAGACGACGTGTACTGCCCGTAGGACTGTGGCATTGAGTTAGACACTGGCGGGAGTGTGTAGGAGCTAGCCGACAGGTCATAGGGGTGATGTTGGCTGTGGGCAGGCATGTATGCGTCTGTCGACCTCGTGAATGGCTGAGACTGAGAATAAGAGACAGACAAGCTCCGCGAAGCCGGCTGCTGAATGGTGTGGCATGCAAACGTTATTGACCCTATATCCGCTTGATTAATAGAAGCACATGGATCGCCATCAAGGGAAGCGCTTACCATGAGGGATGAACACGCTTTCCACTTCACCTATACCAGGCATGGTATCTTGGATTCTCCAGCGTCTTGTGCAGCTAGTCTTCGCACTGTTATCTCGAGTTGACGTCTGAATGCCTGCCGCTCGCCTAGCGAAGTCTTTTGCGCCTGCCATACCAGGGTATTCTTGGCTATTGTCCGGCGGCCAGCTCAACAGGAGACGACATTCTTGGCTGTAATTGGAGTTAAGCAAGATCTGAAAAACCCTAGTTGTGGCGGTTGATTGAGGGAAGTAATAAAGAAGCCGCTGTTGTAATAGAGCTATTTGCTCTTGGTGCATGCATGGGGTGCCACACCAGTTTGTCCAAGGAGTTCTGTGATGTTCATCGTTGTCACCAGGCTCAAGATCAACGACTGCGTGAATAAAGCACAACACGAGGCCCTCTGCGGCCCAGTTGATGACGATGTCGACTACCATGTAATTGGCGTCCACCGAAACCTTGTCCCCATCAGGCCAAGGCTGGGAAGGACCTTGGTGGCCGAGGATGCGACGGATGCGTGAGAGGCGGCAATACCTGACCCTAAGAGGAGGTGTCAAGGTAAATCCCATTGGACTTTAGAAGATAAATCGCTTACCTTGTAACGCTACCGTGCATGGTCCTTTGTTCCAGAGCTTCTGCGAGATCGGCTCGGGCAGTGGCTTGCTCTTCAGGGTGAACAAAGAATAGGAGGGATTTGCCAATGAGCAAGTCAGCCTGGTTTTCGAGATGGCTAGCAAAAGCTGGATCCAAATAGATGAAATCTAATTCCGAGGATAGCAGGGACCAGTCTAAAAAGTAAGAAGGAAGTGCAAAAGAGTATGGGTCAGTAAATCGTTGATTGATCGAGAAAAAATTAGAGGATTGTGATCGGGTGACGAGCAACAATCGGACGGAGACACATTTAAGGAATGATGAAATTTGTGAACTCACAACATCTCGTCTCACCAAGCTTTGGTAAAGTGTGAGGCATGGAATGGTCAGCGAATGTTTGAAAGGAGGTTGAAGTCGGGAGGGCTGACATGCCCTGGTGAGGATACCCTTCCAGGGAGGAAAGGGGTAGATGGGATCTATTTGGCTGGTTATGTATGGTCGAGAAGTCGCCGATGGGCTGGGTTACATGTTCAAGGCCTCGTTGTGTTGGCAAGAAGAAGGTCATGGCCAGAAGCTTGGAACGGAGTCCGTAAAGGGACCGCCAATAATAGTATACAGTATGTTACAATCTAGGACGAGAAAGAGCTTCGGGATCGACCTTGAGTTACAATAATCGATCGAGCAGGAAGAAGGGAGGCAGGTACATTCGTCTGGGGGGACGCGGAGGCCTTTGACCTCGAGAGTTAAAAGTAACCGGCGGTTTCGTCTTAAAATCGACTTTCCGAGTCAGGTTCGAGTTTTTAGTGTAACTTGGTTCGAAAACTAAAATATCTCCGCTGAATATATCAGAACTCAGAACCCTTCCGTTTATTTCGCCTCGTTCCATCCCACAGAAGGCGTAAAATTCACCTCATAAATCTACAAGAAGGCAGTACCACCACATGCTCTCCTCTCTCCGACATATGTATTTTGTCCTCACGACGGTGCCGAGCTCTCGGGGAAAGCTCCGATCAATGTAGATCCGATTCCAAGATTACTTGCACGCGTCTCCTACCGTTAGCAGAATTTTTCCTTAGCCTTGCGACCTCCTCGGGCGCAAAGCATATGCTCCACCCCAGTGACCGGAAATGAAGGGTTTCTTGGTGTCATGGCTGTTGTCGACTGTGCATTTTGTTGTGCCGAAGCGGACAAACCCGTTTCGTTCCAATCATTGTGGCAAAAAGTTTGTCCCACTTTTATCCCTGAATTCCCTATTCAGGATGTCTTCTTTTTATCGACACCTTTTGCCAAACTAGTCAGCATCTGCAGTTCACTGATTGAGCTCCATCTTCATCGATGCCAGTTCCAGTGAGAGTTCAGGTTGAGAAGAACATCTGGGTGGCCGCAGGCGATGGCGATTTAGTCAGGGTTCGAGTACGTAACATTCGCTTCTCTGACTTACGATATGTTGGCTGAGCTTATCTCGTCCCTTTCAGGAACTCGTTGAACAGCAATGCAGGTCATCTTATGGTTAACCGAATCAACCCTGATCCCGGTTCCTTCCAGCTGTGTCGCCCAATGCTCCAGACCCATTCACATACACCCCCATGCACGCTGCAGCATCATATGGCCAACTTGAGATCCTAACGTTCCTATTCTCTCAAGGTTAGTGACAGGATGCCTTGGCGATACAATGTTGTCACTCACTGCCCAAGCACACAGGTGGAGATGTGAACGTGACCGATGAGGACGGAGATACGCCGCTGTATACTGTAGAAAACCAAGAGACGGCACAGTGGTTATTGGACCACGGGGCCACTCTAGACCGCCGAAATAACGAGGGTGTTTCCGTGCGTGTGCTTGCAAATCATCTCACCTTTTTGCTGATAACAAATAAATAAATGTCAGCCTGTTGAACACTTGCGGGAAGACTTCCCCGAAGTTGCTTCATACCTGCACTCACGCCTAGATCCTTCATCGCGTCTGATGCCCGAGGTGATGCCGTCTTCCCAACCGTCTCAACATCAGCAAAACGTCGCAACAGAGGCCCTTACATCATCGCTCATGCATTCTGTCAATAACATCATGGAGCGAGCTGAAACGGAAGGCCGAGATCTTGATGAGGAACTGAGGCAAGTCGTTGGCAGGACAGTGTTGGAGGGGGTTATAGCAGGGTATGAAATGACAGCGGATAGCGAAACTACACATCATTCTGAAGGTGGCTCATCCAATGGGATCAAGAGACCACGAACAGATGGCAGTCATTAATACTTTGTCTGCCACCAAATATTATTGATCCATAAGTACCGCCTGTGTTCAGTACTCAGTACTCATCACCCGATCGGATGATCGCCGAAAGGATTAAACAACTCTGATCATGATCACAGTCGATCAAATCAGCTGTCATCCGAGGATGATATCCGCAAAAAGTTACCATCCTCGGAGGCAACAGTTACTTCTTTGAGACATGCCTTCCTATGAAGCGCATTTTTCCTTGTCCATGGGACTTCGGAAGTCCGCAGCCGGAGTGAACAGCGTGTGCACTGCCCAGTGCCAGAGGGTGCCATTTGTAATATCGTTTGAATGAGTATCCGAATAATTATTCGCGTTCATGGAATGAGATTCAGAATCGTGTGGAACGTTCGGCATTTTCAATGGGTGTGAACTTTCCGAGGGCCTAGGCTGCACTGAGGATGTCTTCGAAAGTTTCTTGGAACATGGTTACCCTCTGTGGCTATTAATTTTGTGGTGTCTTCCTATGGACTCTGATATGCGACTCTAAGAAGAAAGATTTGGAGGATTTGGGCGTGATTATCGATTGCAACGTGACGGAGATGCGTGTACAAATTTCCATGGAGATCCATGGGTACGGACACGAGTGTTTTGGATAGCATTCGGATACCAATCATGATATGCCTAAGAAGCAAAAAAAATACTGAGTTGATACGTACACGTTCATATTGGTATTGGAGCGGAGACCGCGACATACATAAAGATTTGGTGGTAAGGGTTGTAGATAGTATATATGTGATTTGAGTGGTGCATGAACGAACGGAACGAGGCAGATGGAAAAACGCGACCAGACGCGTCTAGTTAACACGCGTTTCAGATTTGCCTATTTAGGATACAAGACAAAGAAACTCTTTTCCTCCTCCAAGATGACTGGCGCTGCAAGCTTGGCTTCTTGCTTTACTTTTGACGACATTTCTCAGGCATCTGCCCGCACAGATGGATCCGATAAGACACCTGTTCTCCAACTTATCAAGGAAAGTCATGCCAAAGGGTATGACTTTGTTTGCATCCCTCTAACTACCCCAAAATGGAGAGAGCGGTGGAGAAATATGTGCATCGTGCCATCAACGAGTATAGATGACACTCAGGAAACTGCCACTATCGAGCAGCAGGCAGAGGCGTGGAGAAAAGCACCTTCTTTCTTCCTCGATGAGGTGACCATCTCGAGACTTGGTAACGGAGATCTCTCATCCAATCGTGCTCAATTCTCATCAGTAATGTGACAGATGAAGCGGCGCCCATCCTTGTGATGGCATCAGACTGGCTCCAGCTTGACTCAACTGATGACTGGGTTCGCCATGACTCTGAGATTGTGAGTGCCGTGAAGTTTTATATGTTATGGAACGTCGTGGAACGATTTCGCGCCGTTTCCTTTTTCTGCACTAACTTGTATTTACTTCACAGGCATTGCGCCAGGAAATCGCCTACGCATCATACCTTAACGTTCAAACAGTTATCTTGCCCCCACCCAGGCATCGATCACATGTCGCGTCATATGCGCGCGCCATCAATGAATGTCTCAAAAGTGCGACGTACATAAACTTCTCAATACGTCTTCCAATCTACGATCCCGCTGTCTTCCAACCGAAGGAAAAGGAATCACCATCTTCTCATACTTCGACCCCAAGTAGGTCAACGACCACATCTCCACCCTCAACGCCACAAATTGTAATGCCACGCGCCTCCACGCCGAGATCTTTGAAGGCCGCCAGAGCTCCCGAAGGAGAGCTGAATGCAACTTGGGAGATGTGGGACGTAATACGCACAATCTGTGACTACAACACGCGGCTGACGCTCAGTATGCATATGCCTTATGTGTCGCACACAGAACTTGACGAGCTGAATTCTAGCACTCGATCTCACCCCGCCATTACCTTCTAATGCGGGCGTCCTCAATAGATGGATGGCTGAACCCGTACAACATATATTCCTGCCTGCATCCACGTTTATCGCGAATGTCAAGGGCTACCCTGTCCTTCCCAAAGGTACTCAGTCATTTGTACGGAATAGCATGACGGTGAGTTCACATTATATTCACGCGAATAGATAGATGGTGAACGGGAGTCGGCTAGCATCACCCAATTATTATCATGTCAGGAGTAAATTCAGGATTACATACCAAAGGAGGCGAATCGGCGTACGCGCAATACGTGCGACATGTCGAGAAGACAAGCACGGCTGTTCAGGCAGCAATGACGGCAGGGACAGTTGAGCACTTCGCTCAGGGATATCAAGACTATCTCCAGAACCCTTTGCAGGTTTATATAGTCACCTCATTCCCGCCTACCGTCGTACTGACGTCTGTGCAGCCACTCATGGACAACCTCCAGAGCATTACGTACCAAACGTTTGAACAGGACCCTGTGAAGTACCGCAATTATGAAGAAGTGTGTGTGACTTGTTATGAAGCGACGGTCTACAGTGACACGTGAAATTTGTAGGCCGTGTATCACGCGTTGATGGACTGGCCTGATAGTGATCGCATGTGCGCCGCCGATTCAGTACAAATTACCCGGATTAACCCTTCTTCGCAGTGTGATTTGCGTTGCTGGGGCGGGTCGAGGCCCACTTGTCCAGCGAAGTCTGACGGCGATCAAAAGATCAAGAAGAAATGCCTTCGTATACGCAGTCGAGAAGAATCCAAATGCCTTTGTGACGTCCGTATGACAGTCATCGTCTTCAAATTGACGTACTGACTGTAAGCAGGCTTCAGGGACGCAAACAGAAGGAATGGGGTGACTCCGTTCAACTGCTGTTTGGCGACATGCGGCACGTAGAACTCCCTGAGCTAGCCGACATTCTTATCAGTGAACTACTTGGATCGTTCGGTGATAATGAGCTAAGTCCGGAGTGCCTAGACGGTGCAATGAGGTTTTTGAAATGTACGGATTTCTGTGGATATCGATGCATTCGCTAACCGTTCTCCAGCTGATGGTATTTCTATTCCTGCATCGTACACCGCTCATCTCGCACCGCTATCCTCGTCGAAGTTGTACAATAATGCACGTATCAGTACAGACCTCAAAGGCGTGGAAACACCATATGTAGTGATGTTCCAGAACATCAACATCCTCAGTGGAGATGGCGGAGGAGTATCAGGCCGCTGCGGGAGCAAGATTCAGACATGCTGGGAGTTTGAGCATCCGCGAAAGGATGCGACTGTCGATGAGCGAGGTAATTTTGATTGGTGGAATTATGGGCTAGACGGACACTAATTACGCCGAATTCTAGGCTTACCGCTGACCAATAGTCACAATGTCCGCTCAGCCAAGCTCTCGTTCCATATCCCTCATGCAGGTGTTATGCACGGGCTTGCTGGCTATTTCGAATCCATTCTCTATGGAGATATTGGTCTCAGTATTCATCCACATCGAAAAGAACAGGTGTCAAAGGACATGCTCAGTTGGTTCCCACTCTTCTTCCCTTTCAAAGTAGGTATCGTCATCCCCGTTTTTGGTGGCTCCTGCTGACCCTCATTCACTCAGGAACCTCTATACCTTCCCAGTAATTCGGAACTGCACGTATCAATCTGGCGACTTACGAATGAGCGACAGGTATGGTACGAGTGGTACGCCGAGTCATTTTTACCTGTGTTCAATGCCCCGTCCCCACCTGAGCACTCTGAGGATGCGTCAGGAGATGGATCCTTCTTCGCGAGTGCCTCGACGCATGTTGCGGTGCCAAGCCCTGTGATCGACGCTGTGGATGCATTTCCATCTTTAGAACGTAGTGAGACTCGCAGGAGTGGGGAAGAATCACCAAGGTCCACTGCAGGTGTGATTAAAATCGGGCAGACTTCCTTGCACAATCCTGGGGGACGAAGCAGCTGGATTGGCTTATGATGGATGGAAGTTTTTAGCCATCGCCGTCACACATGCTGGAGGAGATAATCTTAACTCTTGTAACGTTACCTAACAGGGATTTTCTTTCCAAAAACATAACTGTCCTAATACGATGTTGGCGATCAAAGCATTGTTGATGACAACTACATGCAACAGTTGCTGTTAGAAACGGAAATCGAGTTTGTATAGAAACTTGCTGTCCAGTCACTGGTGTCACTGGTGTCAGCTGTATAGTTTCAGTTTCAGAGTTGTCAGTCCGTACTCAAATCCCGTGGGAACAAGCGGATACTATGCTCCCGGACGTTCAAAAAAAAGCTCTGCCGTGATGCCGACACAGTGATCGTTTTTATACTCCGATGAGCCTTAAGAGGTGCCGTCAACGGATGCCTGTTGCTCCCTTTCTTCTCGCGTATTTTATTCTCTAGACTAGAATATTCACATCTTCGCACTCATTCTACACCACCATCATGAAGTTTGTAACCGTTTTCGCAGCTCTCATTTCCGTCGTTCCCGTTGCCTATGCCCTCACTGTCAACACCCCGTAAGTTTTCTTCTTTGCTTCTCGTCGAGTGTACTCATGTCTTGTACAGTGCCAACGTCGTTGAGTGCCGTATGTACTAGTCTCACCAGTGTCTGTATTTCACTCTCACACGTTTCATGCCTCCCAGAGCCTACAATGTTCACCTGGTCAGGTGGACAGGAACCCTACTACTTGACCCTCATTCCTGGTATGTTGTCTCGTGCCTCAATAGGTTTCGTTAGTTGAGACTTGTTGGCTTGATAGGTGGACAGTCCACAGCAGCAGCAGTAAGTCATCATTTTTTCACACGTCTGGTAATTCTGAGATATGTTTGTTTGAAGATCAAGTCATTCCCTACACAAACGGGGACCTCTTACACTTGGAATGTGGATCTTCAAGCCAACACCCTCTTGTGAGTTGAAACTACGTGGGATTTTGGACTGCGGTTTACGGGGATGCAGCACCATCGCGCTTAAAGATAGTACCGGTACCACGGCATACTCCGACATCGTCACCATCGAGCCTGGCAGCATCGGCTGTGTCAACACCTCGGTAGATGAAAGTGGTGCGTCAACTGGTACGGCCACTGGTACGGCTACTGGCACAGGTGCAACTTCCGCTGCTGCGTAAGTTGCCGTCGTTGTATGCGTTTTGGCAAGAACTGAGTCGTCACCACCTTTAGATCTGCTTCGGGTACCACCTCTAAGGCTTCAGGTACTTCCAGTGGGACTGCGTCCACCGCTACGAGTAGCGGTGCTGCCTCCAGCCTATCTGTCTCTTCCGCGATGGGTGTTGCTGGTGTGATGGGTCTCCTCGGTGCCGCTCTCTTCTAAGCGAAAATGATGCGAAACGATTCCGTTTCATTTCGGACATATGGACTGTTTATATTTGATACATACCGCCTGTCATTGCTGTGACCGCTTGATATCCATATCTTTAATATCTCGTTCCAACGGGTTCTGTTGGCATGTACTTAGACTCCATAGAAAAGCACAGCACTGTTCATTTGTGACCGCATACTGCAGTGAACTTACACTAATCTTGCAACGAATGAGTTACGTGGAGGTTTTGGTGGCACGTGACTAGTCGCGTCTTTGAAGCAGATTTCAGTTTAGTTCTTTGCGAAAGTCGCTTGCAGTTTTTCCAGCTGCGACTTGTCGAGTTTGCTCATAGAGCGAACGGTTCAGTCTCTTTTTCACTTCCACCAGCACGTTCTCTACTATCCTTATTCAACAAATGTCCACCGTGGTCGACGACGTTGTTGCTGACGAGCCGGTATCGACTGTTCAACCAATGCACAATGATCTCAATACTCTCGAGGTATCTAGCAAGTCAGCGACTGACGAGGAGGTCGTAGATGGTGTCGCAAATGGTGTTAAAGAGGTTGCAGTAGGCGCCGGAAACGTTCCCGGAGCTGGTCACAACGATGATGATAGCTCGGTAACAGCTTCCTCTGACGACACCCTTGCAGCGGAAGCATCTGTTGAGGTTCTTAGCGTGGTGCGTTGCCACTCTCATGGCTTGTAGTCCTTTGTGTGACTGAAGTGTTATCCAGAGCAAGTTGGTCAATGACGAGGAACCAGAGGCACCTGTCCCCCACACCGGTGACTTAGATAACGACAATACCATCATTATTGAAGACTCTGAGCCTCCAGCCAGTGGGGAAATTAAATCTCCTTATGCAGAAGCATTCGAGCAACCTACAACTCCCAGGATGACCACCGGCGAGATATCCGTTGCTCTTGCAGAGCCCACTCAAGAGGACGCGAGTGAAGTCGTTGACATTGCAATTTCAGAGATAACCAAGGTCTGTGAATACAAAGACACGCTTTTGACGCGTCGATTCTCTAACAATTAGCTGTAGGATGTGATACCCGCCACAGATGACTCAGAGGCACAAACACCGCCCATCGATGCCGACACAACCATCGTTGACGCTCCAGAAGCCTCTGTAGAGGATGGGGAGCCTCCTATATCCAGTAGCATGGGCCCTGATAGTGCCATATCAGACGCTATCAAACCTTCCATAAACGGCGTCGGGAGCACTACTGACGCAGAGCTATCCCTCTCTCAGGAGACGCCCACCCGTGATCCGAGTATTGAGATAAACAAGTCTGCTGAGGTGCTGGAAGAAGTCATCGCCACTGCTGTTGAAACACAGGTGAGCTGTCGCGGTACTAATAAGTGTTTTATCCCTCATCACGATGAAAATGCAGGAAATACCCCCCATAACCGTGGACCCAGCTGTTGTAGAAGATACCTCTGGACCTAGCGAAGAAGAAACAAGCCAATTGGAATTGGAGGTTTCGCCTGCTGAAGAACGACCTGTGGTCCCTGAACTTGTAGCGTCCGTTGCGCCTGCAGCAGATACCGCCTCCGAAGATATACCCATACCAGTCGAGGCTAAACCTGCACTAGCCGAAGCAGAACTTGCAGGCACTGAGGCAACATCTTCCCTGGGCGAGCCAGAGACTGCTGCAACTGTACTCGTTGACGTCGATTCGACGGCACACGAGGCGGTCATGGAGGACACGTCGGTTATCACTGAGCCGGAGCCGGAACCTACTCTGCAACTCACTAAAGAAGCAGCCGAATTCGAGCCGAGTGAAGAGACGGCAACTCTGGAGCCTTCCATCGCAGCAACTGAGTTGGATCTGGCTGAAGAAACTGCGCCTGTGGCGGAAGCAGCACTCTCCACTGCTGAGCTAGCCAATACGTCAGGTGCAGACACTGATGAACTTGCTGCAGAGTTTATCGCATCTGTTGCGGAGGAAGAGAAGGCTGAGGAGGAGCCAAAGGGCGTTGTTGAGGCTGAGGACCAACCAGCTGCTGCTACCGAATCAGGCGAGGATACATTTACACCCGAGGTTGTGTCAGCTCCAGCTGAGGCTATGGCAGAGGCAGTTGTAGCACCAACTCAACCAGAGGAAGTTATCATCACAGCAGATACAGAGCCTCAGGTTCCCGCGGAAACTTTCGTTGCAGCCGAAATAGAACCTGTTGCTGCAAACAACGCCGTTACCGTTGAACCAGCCCAGCTCGCAGTCGCAGTCGCCGATCCAGAGCCTGTTCCTACCACCGAGACCGATCCCATAGCAGTAGCAGAACCTGCTGCTGCTGTCGCGCCAGAACTACCTGCAGCAGTCGAAGCCGAAACTGAGAATACGGTAGTGGAAACAGTCCCGATTGATGTCGAGCCACCCAGCTCCAATGTGTCATTCGTCGAGGATCCTGAGGTAGACTTTGGGCTCGTTGACGAGGAGCCACAGACGCCTCTAACCGAGAAGACGGTTACTCTGGTGCTTGACGAGTTATCGTTGGAGTCCGCCGATGAGGAGTCTAAGCCTCAGGAAGCTGTATCTTTTGAAGAACTCGCTGTTGAAGAGACTGCACAGGTGGAAGTGGTTGTTTCAGTTGACCCTGCTGCTCTTTCAAGAGAGCCCGCATCAATCGAAGAGGCTGCACTTGCGGAGGAATCCCCTCTCGAAGAGACTGTGCAGGTTGAGGAAGTCGCTCTTGTGTCAACAGAGGAGCTCGCGCCACCTGTAGATGCTGCACCAGTCGAGGATGTCGCACCCGTTGAGGCCGTAGAGGAGCTCGCACCGGTCGAAGAGACCACTGCCACTTCTATCGAGCCAGCTGCTCCAATCGAATCGACCTCGGCAGTCGAAGAGGCTGTCGTTGAAGAATCCGAGTCTATCGTCGAAGACCCCACTGCTCGTGCAGATGAGCTGGAAGCTCCTGTTGTGGACGAGATCCTGACTTCCGTCGAAGCTGCTGGTGGCGAAGAGCCTCTTCACATCGTCGACGTTGCATTGTCCACAGAACAACCTGCTGCATCCACGGAAGAGTCTACTGTTATACCTGAAGCAGTGGTTCCAGTGACTGAAGAGATCCTGACCGCTGAAGAAAAGCCCCCTCCTACTGTTGAGATAGTTGCCGCACTGGTTGAGGAGGATGCCCCCGTTGTTGAAGAGCCTTCCGCTCCCGCATCATTTGAGGATATCCCCGTTGTTGAGGGGGCTACCGCGCCCGCACTAGTTGGGGAGGATATCTCCGTTGTTGATGAGCCTTACGCACCCGCGTCTGTTGAGGAGGGTGTCCCCGTTGTTGAGGAGCCTTCCGCGCCAGCGCCAGTTGAGGAAGGTATCCTAGTTGTTGAAGAACCTTCCCCGCTCGTGCTAGTTGAGGAGGTTGTCCCCATCGTTGAGGAGCCCGCTGTGCCCGTACTAGTTGAGGAGGATGTCCTCGTTGAGGAGCCCTCCGCGTCCACCCAGGTTGAGGCAGATATCCCGGTTGTTGAAGAACCTTCCCCGCCCGTGCTAGTTGAGGAAGATGTCCTCGTTGTTGAGGAGCCTTCCACGCCCGTGTCAGTTGAGGAAGATATCCCCGTTGTTAATGAGTCTTCCGCTCCAGTGCCAGTTGAGGAGATTATCCCCGTTGTTGAGGGGTCTCTCGCACCCGCAGGAGCAGACGAGCCTGGACCAGTATCACTAGAGGACGCCCTGGCACTAGTAGAAGAGCACGAGCCTGTTGCAGCCGAGGAGACGCCGGTGCCCGAGGAACAGCCTGTAGCCGTCGAGGAAACACCCGCAACTGCAGAGAAATATCACGTTGTTGCGGATGAGATGGATGAGATACCTGTTGCGGAAACACCCTGGGATACTGAACAGCCCGCTTTTGAAGCACCTCCGGCCACTGAAGAATCTCCCATACCAGACGAAGAGCCTGCTTCCGCCTTGCACAAACTCTCTGCTACAGAAGTCCTGCCAACTCCAGTAGACCCTGCTGTGCCCGAAGAAACCGCCTCCACAGCGGAAGAGACAGCCCCAGTCTTTGAAGCAGCCCCTGTTATTCCAGCCGACTCAATGCTCGAGGCTGCCTCATCGGTTGAACAAACTGCAATCGTTGCTAAGGTTGAGTACGACGCTCCTGTAGCAGAGCCATCCATGGTCGTCGAAGAATCCGCTCCCGTTGAAAGTGAAGTGCCTGTCATCGAGAAAGCCACCGAAGATCTTCACGCTGTCGTGGACCCAACTGCACTGGCAGAGACCCCTAGCGAGATCGAAGAGACCGGCGCAGTCAAGCAACCAGTAGGAGAGGTCGCTGAACAACAAGAGGTATGTACCACCCTTCTGTCATGAACCACGTTTCCTTAGTCGTGTTTTAGCTTGCAACAATCACTGCTCTCAGCATTGCCGCCGACATTGAACGTCCCAAGTCACCATGGACTCCTTCGTACAGCGTTACTACTCAAGGATCTAACATTCCAGTCGAGGATGAGCCTGGGAGCACCTATGAAGGCGAAGATGACATTGACCCTTCCCATGCACAAACACCTGAGATTATTATTGATGAAGTAGCCGCAATTGTTCCAGAGATTGCAGCTAATGTAGAAGTGGCCAGACAGTCTCAAGATGACGCTGACGTGGCTGTACAATCAGCAGAGGTGGAGGTACGATTTTCTCTCCGTTACTTTTCTTCCTTTGGCTTAACTTTGAATAGGCTGCGCTGGGTGAAGTGGAAGAAGCCCACCTTAAATCACCTTGGACGCCCTCCTACTCAGTGACTGTACAAGGCCACGTTGCTCAGAGCGATGAGGGACTTGAAGATTTAGAACAGCTTCCCCCAAGCGCTGTCCACTCTGTTGAAGCAGATGAAGTCGAAGAACAGCCTGTTTCTTCCGCAGAAGAGGCCCTCGTCGCTGAGGAGGTATTCACTTCCACCGAAGTTATTGCAGATGCGCATCCCGTGTTTTCGCAGACAGTAAATGACACTATGGAGTATGTTATTCCTGATCCAGCCACCGAAGTAGAGGCCCTGCAGCATATCCCTTCGGAGCAGGTTGCAACCACTGTAGAAGCAGAACCTTCGATAGTAATATCACCCGAGGCAGCTATTGCGGAGGAAGAGCTCGAGGAGGAAATTGAGCAAGGTTCATTCATCGTCGAGGACGAGAGTGTGGTACGTGATAGCTGACCCATGCTGAAATTAACCATTAAGTGTTTTCAACAGCAATTGAGTACTCCCGAGTCTGCCGAAGAAGGTAGTAGGTCTCCTTGGACGCCTTCCTATTCAGTAACTGGACTCGAACCTACACCTGCACTGGATAATCAAGTGGTCGCTAATGAAGGCGAGTTTGTTGAACATGGTTCATTTATCCCCGAGACCCAGTCAGCTGTAAGATTTTATCTGGCATTGAACTTCGTATTCGCTCACAAGTTGGTAGGATGTAACCGAAGATGCTCCTGAAGCTAAACTAGAGCTTCTGACGCCTGTCGATGACCCTGTCGGTGAAAGACCGAAGTCGCCGTGGACCCCTTCGTACTCTGTCACCAAGCAGGGGCCTGCTGAAGAGATGGAGGAGCTTGACAAATTAGAGCAATTACCTGATCTACTCGCTAGCACTCCTGCACTTGCAGCCGACGAAATGCCTACCCACCCTATCCTCATCACTGAGACGAGAGCATCTGTAGACGATCATGTTGTAACAGAGGAGGCTGCAGCTGCTCAAGAGGCCCCTCAAGCATTCCCAATTCTTGAAGTGTCGCAGAAAATCTCCCAGAAGTCAGTTCATCCTTCCCTCACTTTTTCATCCATCCCTGACTCCTTGCGTTCAGGCCCAGTTTATCTGCGGTCGACGAGCTCAACGCCGCAAGCACCACCGATGTCAGTGAATTTACCACCCTCCGGATCGATATCCCCGCCACCAATGAAGATAGCCGCAAGAGACTGGAGTCTACAACTTCCTCTCGCTTCTTCCCTGGTGGATGGTTCTCCTCTTCGCCCAAGGTTCCTGAAGAGGGTCGCGCATCACTCGACGTCGCAGCTGGAGAATTTGTTAATCAGTCCTCAGTTGAAAACACTCCAACCACTGCCCTCCCCTCCGCCGTTGAGGAAGACAGAGAAAAGAAGTCTCGTTGGTGCACAATCATGTGAAGGGGACCTTCCGCGGTCATATGCATCTAACTTCTTGAAATTTACCATCATTTTTATCATTTTCATTTTCATTCTCATCCTTTACTTAACCTTCCTTTACCGATGATGACCCCTATGACACAAGCGACGACTGCATGTTCATATTTACTTTCAAGCGGAATCTGGTACTGACATACCTCTTGTATACCGACTAATCTTTACTGTTTGTCAATTTGCACTTAATTCAGGCCAAAGCTCATACAATCATATATCCTCGAGTCTCTACCGATACGTCACCGACCTTAGCTCAGTTGGAAGAGCGCGAGACTGTAACTGGATAAATGTCATCTTGAGGTCGCCTGTTCGAGCCAGGCAGGTCGGATACTTTTTGTGGGTTAATACAGTAATTGGACAAAATAGCCGTAGGGCTGCTGCCATCGTAGCGTTAGTTCGCGCCTCGGAGGAGAGAACGAGAACGGAATTAATCATTCTTTTTGGTAATTCTTAAACAAGTCTACGAACGGCGAGGAGATACCTCTCTTCAAGTAGTTCGGTTTCACTCTGCATGCGCAGGGACCATTCTTGCCAAAAAAAATCGGTTTGGTTGAAGGTTTTGATTTATAGTCTCCCTTAGGCAGACCGTACGAAGGAAGACAGTCGTTCGTTCTCTACTAGCGCTTCCAGCGCTTCCTAGGTATTTCTCTATCATGCGGGTCATGCGAGAACACATCTGCACACTGTAGACGTGGTATAACAATGCACCACTGCACCTATGAGAACATAGTGACGGCCCCCACGTGCCTAGCAATACACGTAGTGATATATAGGAACGATCGTTAGTTTTTTTTTCTAGTTTATCCGGAAACTGTGGGCAGAGAGAGGCGGGGTCGTGACAACGTACCTGTGGTTACAGATATAGCCTGCGTTTATGGTACCCATGCTAAACGAAGAAGTATGCAAGGAAACCATCATTGCAATCAAGTGACGTGGTCAAGGTGGCGGAAGCTGAGGGGGGAAATAGTTTCCGTTACCTGTCATGCTGCGTTCCACGCAGAGTAGTCACTCGTTGATGTCTAACTTATTCAGGTATCTGGTGGAAGCAACGTGATGGAATTTTGGTATCCGTAAAAAAACGAACGACGTGCGCCAGATATATTATTTTGCGGCAGACCCTGTTAACCCAGCATAACGACCTGTGTCCCATCCACGACGAACACCATTCTCTACGGAACGTGATGACTGCCATGGGAAACGTTACGGTCTCTAAGGGCTCGAGACGCAGCTGTGGCAAACGTATGAAAGTGAGCCACCCTGAATCTGACGTGTTTTGCCGTGACTGCAGAACATGAAACAGTGAAACGTGTCAGACATCTACAGATGACGCGAAACCTTGTCACTGACGTTCTTTTACAAGTGAGCCAGCAGGAGCTGCAAACGCTAGAGTGTTCACTACTGAAGATACACCGGCGCGAATAGCAGTCCTGGGGAGGTTCCATGTATTTTGGCCTTCGCTTTTGTGAATAATACGATGAGTCAGGGTAACTGACTAGAGTAGATGATGACAGTACCTCTTTCTTTCCACCCGCACTTGTGACCTGTCTTTCCTTCTCGTCGAAAAGTGGTTCCTTTTCTTGGCACTTCGAGCAAGTGCGAATAGGGACTATAAAATTACACATGATGCTGCGAAAATTAACGGTTATACTCGAGCACCGGGCCCAGAGGAAAAGATTGCGCACATATACAAGTCTATGATGATACAGTCTAGCAAGTTAGAAAAGCGGGAAGATATGGGGGCTTGCATGTGCACAGTGTGAACTGAATATATACCAGATGGATTGTGGGATATATTTTGATCCACAGAGGTTTCTATTGACAGTCGGCTCGCCGGGCTCGGACGTGGAGTCAGAACTCAATTCAGCGTCCACGACGCGCCTGCAGCACAATCAAAATGGAATGCTAGCCACAGTGGACCGGTCAAAGCGGGGAGCTGAGCTGCTCTTCGGAAGCGAATAAATCATTAGGGGGATTCAGATTCCTGTCAATCATCCCCCGTATAGGGCTGTGGCCCACAAATCTCAGTGAAGGACTAACATATATAATTCAGCCAAGTGAACAAGACCTTGCAGAGTAAGTGTAGAGCCTTCGGTGTCGTCGTGGGCATCGTGCGGAAGGGAATGTTTGTCAAAATGCGCGAAGAGAGACAGCGAGACTCCGCAGTGGCCGGTCACAGCGCTCCGAGTCCGTCGTCCGAGTCTCATGTTTTGTTTCTCACGCTTAACCACCCTCGGCATCAGTCACATCCCGATTCCCGAGGTTCAACACATGCGGTATTGAAATTTGAGCTACGACAATTGCATGTATAGATTGTTGTATGAGATATCCAGGATTTCCATATGGGCAACAAGGACCAGCGAACTTTGATGCAAGATGACGTGAAAACAGCTCTTCGAAAGAGAGACGAACAGGTCAGTGTGGGGACTGTTGGGGAAATATCATTGATGCATACCGTATACACAGAATGCTAGCCTGGAGGCCCGGATAGACGCGTATATTGCGCGAACGGCGGAGACGCAGGCTCGCCTCCTCAAAACTATTGATATTCTCAATTCTCTGAAGGTTCAGCACGCAATTGACTTGATGGCGAAAGAGCATGAGAAAGAAATTTTGCGCAAGGAAGTTGAACGTTGGAAAACCTTTGCAAAGGTGTGTGAGGTCGAGCGAGATGATCTCAGAGATGTTGTCGAGGACTTGATTCAAAAAGGTGCGTAGTAATTTGCAAACGGCAGATCGTCTATCTCATCTTTCCCCTAGTGGAGATGTCCAGCGACTTTAGTATGTTGCATTGCAGTCGCATGAACATAACAAAACATTTACGTCTGTCCGTTCCTTGTAACTTCGGTAGAACATCGACACTAAACTGCGAAATATACCCAGATGAACTACCTGAGAAGATTTTTGAATCCAATGATACAAGGAACTCTGAGGATATCTTGGATTACGGTGCTTCCATCATTACTAGATTGCGCACGGAGCTTGACCACGAGCGCAAAACTCATTGTAAGGCTGTTGAAGAAGCCAACCTCCGTATCTCTGAACTAGAGGCGCAAGTAGCCGCACGCGAGGCCAGGTTAGAAGCATCCATCCGACACCATCCTAAGAGGGAAAAGTCACCGCTGGACCGTTCGAGCCAACCTCGAAACTCTGACAACGACATACCACCTCCAAAGACAATGACGGATGAAGAATGTCTCCGTGTTTTAGCGGACAATCATGCGAGAAATAAGTCTCTTGAGATTGAAATACGGAGTTTAACGCGAAAGGTGAGGGCTCAATTTGTTCGTCAATCATATACCTACTGAAGTTTGAACTTACTGCAGCTTGATCGCGTGCGGGGCACTGCAGATTCGCCTCCATTCATTCCAGCAGATGTAGCATCTATTGGTCCCTCATCACCGCCAAGAACAACCTCGCCCACTTCCTTACATCCACGAGTCACCCCGAGGCAACCTCCGATAACTTATGAGACTGACACCCCTCTGAGATCACCACTAATTCCACTATCCACCATGCCAGTTGACTCGCCTGTAGCGATGCAAATAACTCTAGATCGTGATACAGTTTCCCCGACTTTCGGATCACAGCTCTCTATTGCACAGCTGGATGGTCAGATCAACACTTGCGCTGCCCAACTCGAAGTCTTCAAGGCAGAGAGGAAAATGCTTGTTGAGGTAGCTGTAAGGGACCGCAGAGTTTGTCTCATTCGCCACTACCTATGACATGGCACTGAACTACCTTTGCAGGCGTTATACGAAGGGGCACCTCCCAGTTTTCCACAGATCTTGGTTATCGAGGAGGAATGCGTGAGGTAGTGTCTTTGGCACCATCATATCATCTGCTGCCTTACCGAAATGACTTCCCATGATCTAGGCTGACCTCTCATGTCTCTCAACTCGAACTTGAACTTGAATGTAGTCGAAGTACAGCTAAGTCTCGCGAACAGGAGTTGCTCAAGGAAATCAACTCTCTAAAGGCGACATTGCATCAACAGTCACCGGTAGGTGCCATCCGTGCAAGAGAGACATGCAGCTCATCAAATCACCAGAGTCTTTATCACCCACACGACGCTCGACATCTTGAAGATGATATAGACACTGAAGAAAATATGGACCTGGCAACCCCTTTGCAGCCTACCACTATTCTGTCTTGGAATGATCTCAGTTTAACACCACTCCAGAACGACCCACTCCTGGTACCACTGCCATTCTCACCTGAAAGAAATTCGTCCCCTATTATCCCACCCTCTCGCCCCATAACACGCCCATCCAGCCCCCATCCTGTGAAACTCAGACGACTTGAAGAAAGGGTTGGAAGTTGCTAATGCTCAGCTGACTGAGAAGCAGCGGGAAGAGCTCCAGCGTTTACCGGACGAGCCGCCGTGGTCTCAAGGATGAAATGTACGCAGCTTTTTCTTTCTTTCTTGGTTTTGCCTTTGATCTTGGTTTTGCCTATACATCTATTGGTATTTAATGGGGCTTTGATACCCGATGTATCGAGTATGATTTGAGCTGTAGCACTAGTGTAGTTGATATCCTTTTTGTTTTACGCTATATTCCCTCCGTTATGTACATGTCCGCTACGTATATGTGAGCCTTCCGATCTCATGAGCACTTATTTCATGGGTGGGGGCACATAATGAAGGTCTTCTATGCGCATATTGCTCCACGGGCGATTTCGATTAGATGAGCTCTTCACATAGTCGACCTCTGGGGGAGGTGCAGCGACTCTGTAAATCTCTTCCTCAGATTCGGCACGGGATGCAGGACGGGATGAGACAGGAGTGTTCGTGTAGGAGGAGACCGTGTATTTTTTGGTCTTCGAGTTCAGAGAAAGTACTTTGTGCGTCTGGGCTAGGGGACGGAAGGGCGTATTCGACGGAGATGGTGATGTGCCAGAGCCAAGCAAAACAGGGAACGCGCCTTCCGCTTCGCGTGCTTCCTGGACGACTCGTTCCTTCTCCTCCTCTTCTTTTGCTATTTGCTTAGATATCTCCTCGTTAAGGCGGGTAGAAAGCGAGGAACGAGCGGCGTCTGAGAGGAGCACCGCAGAGCAGTGCGGGCACGCATAGTAGGGAAGGTTGATAGCGCATAGGATCAACCCGCAATCGCGACATATGGGGGTGTAAAGAGAAAGGTCATGTTCTCTCGCTGGATTGGACAGTGGCATCTCAGCGGTTCTGAGGGTTATAAACCAGAGCAGAAGAGTAAGAGCCTCACCTTGACAGAAACACCCGCCCTTTGGATCTTTATCTCTGCCAGACGACTTCTGAATGCCCTCGGCGAGCGATTGGAGCTTGCGGACTGCTTGGCTTTTTAGCGGTTCTTGGGTCTTGCCTTTTCCTTTATTTTGTTTTTGGGGAGCATGCTGTGGGCGCTGAGCAGGACGAAGACGGTCAGAGGGAACAGAGCCTGCAGCTATGGACCAAGCGGTGCGTCGCATAACGAGCGTCGTTCAGAATCTTCGTCTGTTTACAGTCTCCTATAGGCCGATTGCCTTCACGTCATGACTCATTTGGTGATGACTAATAGAAACGTCGAATTTTCTGTTACGTTGTACGCAAGTTGTACGGATCCCAACCTTATTGCAGAACTGACTGTCGAGAAATGTGCCCGTCATTCCGCACGTTGTGCAAGTGGAAGGGGTTTAGAGCGCGACTACTATGTGAAAAAGAGTTGAAAAATGGGAACCGTAAACAGCAATTCATTCTGAAGAAAAAATTATGATTCGACTTCTAGCGTAAGTCTGGCCCGCTGAAAAATATTTGTACAGTAGCGTCTAGACGTTCATTTTCTGTACATCGCATGCACTGTGCATATTCAGCTAGATCCTGAGCATAGGACTCGTATAAAACCGTTGTGCTGGAGAACTTAAGACGTTTCTGGAAGCATCCGCGTTGGCTAGGCATTTCACACCGGCAGTGATTGCAGGGGGAGGTTCAGAGGGAGATGTAGCGGGTGAATTGGGAGTTCGCAGACCAGCCTTCACCTTTGTTTGGACAGTAGAAGAAGAGCCTGTAGGGGGTGGAGCAGGTAACAGTAGTACCTGTAGTGTGGCGGCAGCAAGGACAGAGCGCCTTGGGGGTGTGGGGGAAGGAAGTTTCTGAACTGGGGGGATGTCCGTGCTACTCTGCACTGTCAGTAAAAGATATATCATATAGATATCAACGAACTCAGATCACCTTGTGGAAGGGTCATCTAGTTGGTGCATGCGGCGCTAGTGGAACAACAGGGATGGGGGCCAAGGAAGCGTTGAGGCTGGGTACCGTTCCGCGGCGAATTCGTCTCAGAGGTGCCATATGAGAAAGTAGCGAGGTGTACGAAGAACGAATGGAAGAAAAGAAGAGTATCTCACCGATTAAGCAGCACTATCCCTTTATTAGACGGAATCATTATTCCTTCGTAGAGGTCTAGCTACGGAAGTCTAGCATTGTCCTCTCAATCTTTCGAGCATTCTGTAAGTCCTAACGTAAAAATGTCAAGTGCGTCTCCGCGCCGACAACGGTTCCGTTCGAGTTGCTGGTGAATAATAATGATAGATGGGTGCACGCTCAGGCAGGGAGATGCAAGGTTGGAAAGTCTGAATGATCACGTGATATATCTTCTGAACGCGATGCGCGTTTGTGAGGATCAGTTCACGTTCAAACCAGGTTCGACCCGACACCTACGCAATGGGTGAAGAAAACAACCTGCAGAAGAAGCGTAGCATCCCCCAGTGGTGGAGTAATGTATGGATGGATATGGATGCCGAACACCCTTTATAATAATGTACTAATCCCTGATATGTACTTCTGCAGTCTCGCCGCGGCAAGAGTCTCCTCAGTGTTTTCAACAGGCACAAAAGCAAAGTCGAACCCGATGTTGTCGATACTGGTGGGGGGGATGCCAAATCCAATTCCTCCGTTTCTGAAGGAAATCCCGGTCAGGATGGTGATTCAGGTGTTAGGCCACTTGATTTGGAACTCGTGAATCAGAGATTTGCCGATGCCTCGGAAAGTCTAAGGAATATGGAGCGTGTCCCAGGAAGTGCTCAAGGTACTGCTTCGACGCCCAACAAGGCAGACTCTCAGAGTGCTTGACCAGATCAAGACGATCAATATTCTCAAGGGAGTGCGGAGATTTAATTCTATTACTACTAAGCTTGGAGAGATATGGCAGGCATTTATCGCTACTTGTACAATGTGATTGACCTTCATGCGTAGTTTCATCCCTATGCGAAGGTAACGGTGACCGTCTTCACCGCTGCATCAAAGGTCGGCTTGTTTCCATTTTCTTTAATATTCATGTTAATAATAAGAATTGTCTTGACGGTAGATGATCCTTGATCAGGCAGACCGCGACTCTGTTGTGTCTGCCCTGCTCACTAGGCATCACAAATCTTCGACCTAATGTCGAGAGACGATGAGTTGACCCAGCTCGAACCCGTTGCAGAAATATACGGCAAAACAATAGCCCGACAAACGCTGGAGTGTGCTGACTTCATTGTCCATTATTCGGAAACGAAGCGTAGTTGTGAGTCCATCTGCCGCATGGTAGCATAAGACTCAATGTACTCTCCTTATACAGGGAAAATAATGGGAAAGAATATAAAAGATGAGACAAAGATGACCATTGCCCATTACGAAAACGCCCCCACCAATTCAGTGCACCAATTCCAAAATGCAGCCTTGCGTGACACGGTTGTTGTCATCCATCGAAACAGGTAAAGCCTGACCTCAAACTCACACTGATTTTCTCTGACAGTCGCTCTGTGACCTAGCCGAGGTCCTCGACTTTAGTGATATGCTACATGCAAATGGCGCCGGACTCCACACCTCGAAGGTTTGTCTCAAAGGTACTCGAGAACATTATCTTTTTGACATCAAGAAATGAATCTGCAGTGATGCGGAATACAAGCCGCACGTCTTATGGTTATCTGGCATGGCAGGGACCGGTAAATCGGCCGCCATCGCCCATATCATAGCAAAGCTCCAAGACCCCCGCTGTCATCACACCAAAGTGGTGTGATGACAGCGGGGGTCTTGAAGCTTTGTTCTGCTTCGACCGGACAAAAGAAGATATCTTCGCCATGAAAGAATATTCGCTACAATTGCACGGGATTTGGCGGATCGTGATCCTATGTTCCGGCGAGCACTGGCGCGTGTGGTTTGTAATAGCAGCCAGTTGAAATGGTCCTATGATTAATTCTTGCCATTGTTTTGTGATGTCTCATCACAAAACAATGGCAAGAATTCGTCATAAGTTAGAACCAATGCGCATGTCAGCTATTGCTGGGCCCATCACTATCATCATTGACGCGTTAGACGAAACACTGCCAACATACCGAAAAGAAGTTCTTCTTCTACTTTCTCAAGGAGCCAACCTTCCGAAAAATCCCTGAGGATGCACTCGCACATTCGTCATATGGATATGGCTAATATCTCACCCGCCTCCGCGTACTGCGACATAGAGCACTACTTCTCTACAACGCTGGCTGATCTGCCAGACGATTTACGCCTAAGCGATGAAGGTTTTGAGAAGCTCACCAAGCAATCTGAAGGCGTGTTCGAATGGGCTTGTCTCGCTTGTGAGTATATCCATGGCGAGACAGTGGGGCTGGATCCCGTCAGGCGCTGTCAAGCTGTGCTTACTGGAACAATTTCAAACGGAAAATTAAAATGTATGCGGATACCTTAACGCAAATCATGCTAGAAATGCAGCGAGATGAAGGAATCCCCGCATTTCGGTCTGTGATGGCGCCAATAATCCTTCCGTCACAGAAACTGCTATCCGTGAGTGCATTAACTGCAATGCAACCAGTGGATAGCGACTATGAAGTGGTGTCCAATGCGATTGGACTACTCGGCTCGCTTGTCACGGGCGGTGTGGATCCAGAGCATCCAATACAACCAGTTCATTCATCCTTCTACGAGTTTCTCTTGGATGAGTCACGGAGCAAAGTGTTCTTTATCGATGTTTCAAAGTTCGCACAAAGCCCATCTTCAGGCAGTGGGCCGAGCCTGTCCGAGCCTAGTGCTTAGGTCGAGACTCAGCTTGAGGTATGTGCAAGCCCTGATTGCTTACCACTGTTCTCACTCCTCTCCAAAATGCTTCCTAGCCTCCCTGCCCATGTCGCGCCATCGGAGAATCTCATCAAGATGTCCTCTCTCTCGTTTATGGCACCTGTCCTGTTTCGAACACGTTCCGCTTGCCTTCACTATCCCGTACCCTGGATCTTCAGTTCTGGTTGCGCGCCTGTGTTTCATCGTTATCTGACATACTTGCCACACCATAACACCAACCAGATCCTACCTTCTAGACTGGACACGGAATCTATCAAGGTTTGACTCTCGTACGTACTCTTACTTTTCTTTACATACTCAATCACTTCTCGTTACACGCGTTATACACGTTCACACATCGATTCTCCGTCTCAATATGTGCTTTTATTCCTCTCCTCGAACAATGTTTCAGTAGCCTTTCCAATCCAAAAGATTCGGTCCCTGGTCAATTCCTAGTCCGAGCCTGTGTAATCTTGATAGAATCTTTTCTTGGCATACCCCAGAGATGAAATGGTCAAGTTGCCAGTCAAACGTCTCATTCACACTGGACAAACTCATAGGTTCATCTTTATTTTTATTTTTATCCTTCGAAATCACATGTTAATATCTCCACTTGCCTTGACAGCTGCCGTTGTTCTATAGTACTTCTGCAGCTGCAACGCGTCGACGGCCTGCTCCCCCGACGTAACGGTATGAAATGTTCGGATGCTGGACCAGTTTCGGGCTTCGCTTCTTCCTCTTTATATCTTGTACACCGACGGTCACCATTGATCTACAGGTATTATGTTTATGTCCTTCAGATGAATATACCCATCACAAGATGGACATCTCTGTGTTTCGTGATGTGATTTGGATGTTACGTACAGACACGGGCAACTCATGGAAGCGCCTGATGGATCACATAGTATATGTGGATATCTTGGCACATATCATACCATTGGGCACGTAGGCAGAGTTCGTTCTGTTGCGTTCTCACCAGATGCAAATTGGATCGCGCCTGGCTTAGACGACACAATGATCTTTGTCATGGAATGCGCGGACTGGCCAGAAATTGCTTACTTTCAGTGGGCACCCCGATGTCGTTCCCCCAGTGGTGATCTCCTCAGATGGACAACACATCATCTCCGGCTCCGGTGACACCACAATCCGGTTGTGGAATGCAAGGATTGGTGCAGTATTGCGTACACTGAAGGGACACAGACGTGGTTCGATCAGTCATGATCCCAGGAGATGGACAATGGATCGTGTCCGGCTCAGATGACATGACAATCCGAGTGTGGGATGCGAAGACCGACAAGAAATCGTCTACCGTTACAAAGCACACTAGCTGTGTTCAGTTTGTCACAATATCCTCGGATGGATGATATGTTGCGTCTGGTTCGCTCGACAAGTCGATCCGGTTGTGGAATCTGGGACTTCCCAACTCTTCAAAGGGTTGTTTCTCACCTAATCTGAGCTATGCTCTTCGCTTCATGACGTCCTTCTTACGAGATTCTCGCATTCCAGCCTCCTCACACCCACCAAGGACGGAAGGGTTGTAGGTCCCGAAGGATGGCTTCTCCTCTGGATCCCAATACATATCTACCCTGCTGGTCATACCCAATGATGCCCTGCAACTTGACCTGAGTTCTTTCGAACATGTAACATCGTGGCATAAGTGTCGTGAGGTCTCATCATCTTCATCATAAAATCTCTGAGTCTCGTCGTAGGGGTATGCTATTAGTACGTAAGGCTGTGATGGTAATATGCACGCCCACAGAATTTATACAATCTAGTACGTCCTGAACTCCTTTTTGTTCGAATGCAGAAGAACGATCGATGACTTCGAGGAGGACGGAAAATTGCTTGTGCATAGGAATGGAGCGAGAGCGAGTATGAGTCTGAGAGTATATGTGCTTACAAATAAGTTACTGTAACAATGTCTTATTATATACAGTCATGGAGGCTCCCGCTTATTCGTCAGTGAGTCTAAACGGTCTCTGATGTTTCCCACCGATTCCGCCAGTACCGCGATACCACTGACCAAGGACCATTCTTGTGATGGAAAATGCGGGCATATGACTAAAATGCATGTGTGCAGCGTTTTGATCAAATTTCGATCGCCTTTTCGTCAACAGACTGAATTTGTGGTCATCCGGGAGCTTCTGCTAATAGTCTTATAACATGCACACGATTTGATATCTGGATAAACTATAAAAGTAGGGCACGTCACCAGTGATCAACCATATTTTGGTTCGTTTGTCCATGGTGTTCTTCGATGACTTTGCAGATGGAAAAGGAATAACATTATGCAAAGAGGCTAATAACTCCTACACGCAGGGCGACAGCTACAGTCTACATAACAAGGCAAACACAGCACAGTGCTGATAACGCAAACGATCAGTCCAAAAGAAACGCATCATGATCCTTGATTTCTTCTCCATGACGAGAGGCTGAGAGCGCCTATAACGCCCACAACCAGCAACGCCGTGCCGGCACCCACCAAGCTGGGCACGTACAGGTACCATGCGCTATCGATGTCATCCTTGCCTTTAACCTCATCCATGAAGATAAGTTCTTCTTTCTTCTGCCTTCTTCGGCGCGGGATAATTTCTTGTTCAGAGTAGAGCGACTCCTCTCCAGAATAGACACTCTCTGGCGCAGAGGGGTGGATTTCTATAGACGGCATCTCAAGTTCGTGTGTACTGCCAAGACCATGCCGTGGAATACCTTCATCGGGAAGGACAGGTACGTCGAGATCGGGCTGTAGAGCGCGAGCTCGCTCAAAGTATCGACCTGCGGCTTCTCTGTCTCGCTTCCATGTTTCTGTGCCACCTTCTCCTGGCTGTGGTTGTGGCGGCATTCGGATGGAGGATAGCGTCGAATAAGACGCTGAGAGGAAGACGGAAGCTGCTCCTTCGAGATAAAGAAGACCAGCCTCCAAGAAGAGCTGGGCCAGGCCCGCAGGGCCGCCAATGGACTGAACATAATAGGAGACGGTTCCACGTTGCCCTTCCTCAGATGCATCAAGGTGGTCCAATGACGTTTGGAGGGGTAGATAGTGTGTAACCAACTTCATTGTGGCAGAGGGGAGGTGGGCATGGTGCCACGCTCGTCTGAACAGACAAACAGATAGTTAAGTCATAGAGAAATGAGTTTTCATCATCAGATCACGTACACAAAGCACTCAAAAGCTTCTTCTTTGTCTTTTCTGATGTCGTGAAGCTCTATAGCGTATAGGACGAGACTTGTAGGGTCCATGTTGTATTTATACTCCAAGCTGGAATCGTACAGCATAGGGATTGGAGCGCATGACGAGATTTCCTGAGGAATTGGTCCTTGCTGTGTAACAAGTAAGCTCAAGCGTAGATGAGGCGCAAGCAACTGAAGCTCACAATTAACGATGGCCAAATGATCGACTGTTCCTTCTCGAGATGAAGTGTTACGAGCCTTCCAGAGTTGGAGTGTAGTGACTCCAAGGAAGAGAATGATGATAAAGCATGGACGGGCAATGAAGGCGACGCAGGACCAGAAGTAGCAGGAATGGATTGGCGTTGGTGATCAGAACCACTCGGACGCTCATCAGCCGAGGAGATAGGAGATGATAGGGCGGGGGAAGGAGTCACAATCTCCTCTGCGTCGGAGACTTGGCCACTTTCCAGAGATGCCGCGAAGCTGCTGGAAATTTCCGGGTCAGACACAAAGGCGAAAGAAGACTGGGTCGACGTGGTTGATATGGTCGAAGTTGTTCGCTCTCGAGCGGAAAGACGGGAGTTGCGAGGTTCGAGTTGCCACGCTGAGTTCGCCACGTCGACGTGACTGTAAAGACGACCCTAACATTTTGACGATTGGACATTGCAATCTGTTTCTTCAATGAAAAAGTTTACCTTCACAATAGGTTGCTGCCCTTTAACGCCAGCTAGGAGGTAGTTACGCTCGATAAGCACCTAGCAGGGTCAAAGTGAGTATGTGAACAGCGAATGGAGCAGTTGTGAGTACTAACAACGACGTCTTCTCTTGAGGTTTCATATGGAACAAGTAACAAGACTGTGGCCTGAAAGTTGCCCAAGTGTCAGGACTACGAAACTAAGCCTTACCCCCATTGGCTTCACCTGATCATGCGACTAAGCCATGCGAACATAAGCTAAATGAAACGCGGACCATCAGAATTCTTGGGCTCACCTGGTGCCACGAGTATGAATGTTTCTGGTGTTCGCTCGTCTTTTCCATATCGTTAATGCTGCCAGTTCGTGAACAATGTTGCTGGTGGAAGCTCGACTGAAGGAGAGCGGAGTCAGAACGCGGAACCTCTGTGCACTGCGGCGTGACACCGCAATTGACACCGAGCTTCATGCTGTGTGGCACATTTTGAATAGGAGAACCGGCTGCGTTATCATATACATCATACAAGCAAAAAACAAGCAACAAGAAAACAAGTGGTGAGCTAAGTAACTAGGGTACCAAAACGAGTCCTATCATAATTCAAACTTTCGTTACTTTTGCAGTCTGCGCAATTCTCCTCAACGTATCTTTCTCAGTCTCCATATGTTGTATCAGCATCCCATCTAATCTCTTTGCTGATTCAGCCAGTGCTTGTTGGTCTTTCTGCCAGCGAAGAACATTCTCCGATCCACCGGCATTCGGTCGTTGCGGTGCCAATCCGTCAATTGTGAGATGCTCTTGTGAGTGCTGCGCAAGTGTGAGATGGGTGAGAGAGCTTGGCGATGACTTCACGCTTGTAAAGTATGGCGTTATAGCCGGGATGTTGCTCACGGGCTGGTTCCGCTCAGCTGGAATTGCAAGATACGGCTCATCCGCAGTCCTGGCAATGTTGGACGTAGAGCGGTTGCCCAATTGCATGAGTGATGAATGCGGAGAGGGCTGGGGATCTCTGTATACAGTAGTCATCTCCTCGATATCACTTCTGCTATCGTCGGTATCATCGTCTAGGTCATCCATAGCATTTGGATGGCTCTGGATGTGGTCAAAGAAGGTAGCTGGTGATGAAGGTGGTGGTGCAGAGTGAATGCCAGATGCAAAGCTATCTATGGAGACATTGACGTCGAGCGGCAAAGGCAAATGACTGCTGGTGCCGCGATTGCTAGGCACGGGAGAAAATGAGTTAAAGGAGTGGAAGGTGCCTTGGCTACATTCTGAGGATGAGCGAGTAGGCGATGATGCTTGGAGTCGTGAAATTCTGAGATGGTGTGGGAGGTGTCCGGAACGAAGTGGTGGTGGTGACAAAGCGATGCCTGATATCGACGAAGAAGGTCTAGGTGGCGGGGACATGGTGGAAAGACGAGGAGCCGGAGCATGCTTCGACGCTGAAGAATCTCGCGAGTGTGAGTCAACCAGAGGTAATTGGGGGTTTGCGGAACGATAGCTATCCGACCATCTATCCCTGAAGGCAGATACAGTCGGAGACGGTTGTGAGTACTCTGATAATGATCGCCGACGCCCACCGTCAGTCGTTGGCACTGAGAGTGCCAATGAAGGACGAGACGGTGTATCATCGAGCTCACTCCCCGTAAACCGTGAGATACCAGTCAGCGCAGTCATCCTGCTCATGCGATGCGAGGGAGGAGGTGATATAGATATACTTAGTGACGGTAGCGGTGGTGGAGTCATTGTCGGTGTTCTCGTCCACTCGGATCCCCCTCTCAAATCATAGAAATCGGATAGCATGGGTGAGGATAAGGATTTGCGAAGTAATCGGCGCTGCTCTGAAGAACTTGTAGGAAGATGAGTTTGGGAATGAGAGTATTGGGGATTTCCGAATGGTCGGCGAGGAGGAGGGGCAAGAGGTGTTTGGGGGACTGGGGTCTCTGCTCGGACAGGAGTATAGCTGGACAATCGCCTAAGTTCCGGAGCCGGAAGACGAGCCACAAGGTCCCTTCCATCTGAAGGTGCGCCTGCAGTGGGTGTCGGTAGCTCACACTCCTCGTTGTGGTCGATTATCGGATTTTCTAGAATCTTTTTCTCTAATATTTTCCGCTGTTGCATGAGAGCGCGCTGATATAGCGACTCCGATGAGCGTGGATGTTGCGGCGACCTCGTTGGGGTAGACGGAGCAATGGATAATGAAGCAGCCGAATTGTTGAGCGAGTGCCCGACAGCTTCATGCAGCAAAGCCTTTCTCCACGCATTCTCGTGCGGGTCAAGACTTATAGAATGTCCAGGACTACATGGCGGAGGCAAGCGTTCAGCTAGCACAGCTGCTCCCACAGAATCTTCAATTCCAAGTCCATGAAGTGCTGAAGCCTGTAAAGCTAGAGTATAGTTGGCCGATGGGGGAGGTACGTCAACTGCGTCCGTGGGATCAATGATCCCATCAAACACATCAACCTTGCGTCTTCGTGAACCCCTATCGCGGTCTGAAGGAACGTCTCGTCTCTTCAAGTCTAATTCCGCTTGCTTTGCCGCAGCGACAAGGTCATCCATTTTCTCGCGGACGACAACCACACGTGCCAGGTGCTGGACACTCTTTGGGGATCGGAAAACTTGAGGTGATCCACGAGGGACATAGCCAGACACAGTCGTAGAATCCGAAGTCACCCTCAGCATTGGGGAACCAGTATCATAGGAATCCGGGCTAGAGGGTTTGGATTTGGATTTTCCAACTCGGAAATAATCCAGAAATGCAGGAGAGGTTGCCTTTTTAGATGAGTTTGCACATGGTGCAAGGTCAGCCGGAGACGGCTTTGAGTGAGCGGGAGGAAGAAAATAGTTGTTCTTTACAAGCAACTGAAGACGATATGCAACATCATCTGTATCGAAATCCTGCACCCTCGGTAGTTCGTCGATGTCAAACGCTGGAATGACAACACCATGGTCCAGCGCCATCGGTGATAGCGGAGAAGAAGGAGGTGACTCTGTTCCAATTGAGGTAGTAGGAGGGTAAAGCGAAGATGATGTAGATGACTGTTGCGTTAGCAAGGAGTCACGAACACTGCTTCGCACATCGTTGTCGGCAGGATTTGGGCGGAAAGAAGACGGAGGAGACGTTAGTATTGCTCTGTTGCTGCGACTTTTTCCTCTCATCTACGACCTCGTGAGCTCCATCAGTCAGAAGAATTGAACTCTGGACTTACAGGTAAGGTTGGAGTGGATGCTGGTAGTATTTGGGTTGCAGCAGCAACTGAAGTGAAATCCTGCTTCACAGCCACGTGTGAACTATCTCCAACAGCGCCGAATGTTCCCCCACTCCGTTCTGGATCACCGTCTGTTTGCAGGTTCACAGGACTCAAAACCGGACTTGATCTGGTTTTGAATCGCGTAGCAACCGGTGAAAGTTCGCGTTCGGAAGTGTCGGTCGGAACCTGACCAAATAGTTCCGTGCTATTGGCAACTGATATATCCAGCACTTGGTCTTCTTCCACACGCGTATCATCTGGTCGGGTGGTGATTGTTCGCGTTCGTTTCCTTGTCCGAGAACGGCGAGTTAGACTGGCGCCACTGCTGCTGATGGTGCTGATGGTGCTTGCAAGCGAGTTCGAGCGTGAAGTCCCAGTAAATTTAGAGGAAGAGGGTTCTTGCATGGGTTTCCTCGCTGGCTCATTGGTCCAGGACCAAGTACCAGAGCGTTATGAGGACTACAGTCCACTACAAAATCATCCACTTTACAAAAATCTGAAAAAGGAAACTTACATAAGCACATATGCGTTGTGTTCAAGCCTTGTGGTGTTGAACTTCCACGTTGAAGTGAAGCAAACGTCCTGTGACTTGAGATGGACACTCAGATACTACTAGACTGTGAGTGAAAATACGTTTTCGCTCCATGGGGATCCTAAATTTTGTACCTCAGACCTGCCCAAATCTGAAGGCTTGTTGGCCACATGGCAGCTGATAGTCGCCACAATGGCTGTCTTCAACACCATTCAGAACTTTGCCACACTGAAGCTCACCAGCAGGCTATATACTGGCGTTCCTTCTTCCTCCAGTAGGACGCAGTCATTCATTACTGGCACGAAGTAACTCACGCCTATCTATCCAGTAACAGCGCTCCAGGCGCGAACATTTGCAGTTTGGACATTAACATCTGCTATCATACGGGGATATGCTGCTTACAACATCAACAACAAAACGTGTGTTTTCTTCTCTTCGTGCCAACTCACCTCTTAACTGGTCTAACTCTAGTATTTACGATATGGCTCTTCTCTCGTACCTTATCGCATTTGGTCACTTCACCTCTGAGATTTGCATTTTCCGCACAGCGAAGATCAATTTACCGGTCCTCAGTCCCGTGATCGTCTCAAGTACGTATTTTTTAAATTGCTCATTCGAAAAGCTCATCGGCACCCACAGCTACATCACTTATTTGGATGTTAAGACAGTATGATTTCTATGTCAAACATTGATCTGACTTCATGTTCGCATATACTTACAAATGAATTCGGAGGATGCCGATGCCGTTTCCAAAATTCTAGTCGTCTGTGAGGCTTTAACGCGAGGGCTCATGCCTTGCAAATTCATATATTACGCAAACCGTGAATTCCAAGACCATCTTGAGCTAAGGGAGCTTGAGATGTAGCCATCGACCGCCATTCTGTCGCAACCAATAACACTGTCGCTTCATATCGCCTTGGAGCCTAGTGCATGCGCTTACGTCTGCAAATGCACACCTCGTTTTGTTGTCGTTTGTGCTTTGTTTGGCCCAGTTCTTGTTGTTCGTCTGCTTGCTCCTTGCTGCAGATGGTTCACGAGGTACCGAAGTAATTTTTATTGTCAATACAGGCAACGGTTTTCGATGCGCTGGCCTGGTACCGATAACAATCATTATTCTGTCTTCCCTTTGACGAATGAGTATCATTCTCGGCATACAGCATCGATGCCGCAGCCTTGCTCCCGTTGCCAAAGCAGTGGTGGGGCTTGGTGGGGCCGTGATCTTCTAATTTCCTTTGCAAGAAATAATGCCACATAGATCTGATTAATTTTGTCTGCCCCGCGAGCCGTTAGGATCATCGTATCTAATCCGCTATTTGCTATCTAGTGCAACGATAAGCCAAAAGAGGACCGAGGGCACGATGATGGTATATTGATATCCAAAAAAGTGCCCTGACAGATTCATACTGGAGTAGTACTGTAGAGAGCAATGTCGATTTTTTTCTGCCTTTCTCGTTTCCACGCTAGTTTTGTGTCATTTCGTTACCAAGTGCTGCACAAGACTGCACATTGCAGGATCAGCTATCTATCATTCAGTAAGGCTTCTACACGGAGCTGGATATACTACACACGCCAGGTTGTGGTCAGGGATTCAGGGTACAGAGAAACGTGCGTGAAGAGCCGTTGAACGTTGAACGTAACAAGGGCAGTAGCGAAAATTTGAAAGACACATAATGCCGGGCCACTTATATCGAATGCTCGCTCAAATAGAACGTTTCTAGCTAGTCTCTACACCAATGAGAGCGCTCCCTTCAACTCACGCATTAATTGTGGGAGCCTTGCAAATCTAGGCCAACCATTATTAAATGCACTTCTGAAAGACTCACCAATTCCTATCATACTATGATAATGTTGTATTATATCTTAGTACAGTTTATGACAGTCTATGGTTGGGTGGAGTGTTTAATGAATAACAAGCTGGAGCAACAAGTGAGTAATCCGAATGAATGGTAACTGATAGCCATACCCCCTCTCATGCCCCCGCAACTCACAAGACTCGCTTAAGTGCCAGCGCAACAACCAGTCAACCAGTCGTCATTGAGCGTCATCGTCGCGTTCATTTATGGGAAAAGCTCGCCAGGTGATCAATGGCCCCCCAGATCCTCGGCATGAGAGGGCACGAGGCTGGACGCTTAGGTGGAATGAGTGCAGATGAATGTCCAGTCAGAAGCACGCTGATACGTGGTGCACTCATTGGCGGCCTCAGATGTAACCCCGCACCAGCAAATAGAATGATGGTATCAAGTTATCCGTGGCAGTAGTCAAGTTGCTGTAAGTCACTTGGTCAAGTCCAACACGAGGAATGGGCACCATAATGGTGACATCGCACCCACCGATAAACCCGATCTAAATTACATGCAAGATGTGCCGAATTCCATATGCATCGTAGAAGATCCGTAAGTGCCAGGCCACTAGTTAGGAAAAAAGGCTCGGCGGGGTAATAAGACTTCGGTTGGCACCAGCGAAACAGCCAGTCAGGCATCTACAAATCAGCACCGTGCGTGAGTCGTGGAAGGGTGGAATCTACTCGGTTTAGTACCGCTGTACCGGATATGTTATTTGACTTCTTAACAGCGATATACTCTTGTGTGCTGGCGCCTAAAAATTCCGCACGGCACGTAAATTGACGCGATCCAGAATTTCCCCGCATTACGTAACTGTCAATGGGGCACCGCCGCACGTTGGGGGACAATTGCCGAACGATATATAAGAGGGTTGTTCCACCATGAATTTCTGACACCATCAAGAGCAACTAGTTCGTCTTGCTTTCACTTTCCTCTGTTATTCTAGGTTTTACATATGGCTGCTGGACTCCAATATCCCCCCGAACTGCTGTTTACCATCTGTGAATATATCTATGCCGCCGGCTTACCACCCTCTTCTACTAGTTCTCTTGATCCCCTCGCAATTGGCGAATATGGCGCACCGACAGCATTACCGTCATCTATGCCCCCAGCCAACTGGAGCGAGCCAGTAGCGCGAAAAACCCTCTCTCGCCTCTGTTTGGTAAACCATGCATGGTATGAAGCTGCCAGACCATGGCTCTGGCACAAACTCGAGGTTCGTCTGCCTCGGAGCTGGCTCGCTCTGGTAGACGAGATTACCGGTACCGAAGACGATGAAAGGGCTGTTTTGGCAGTTAAAGAATCTATTCAAGCAGCCGCGCATGCTGCGTTAGCCAGTAGCATGCTTATTGGCTCATCTTCCGGCGAGGAGGCAGCTAGGAAATGGAAGGAAAGCATCTTGGAGTCATTGACAAGCCCAGATGGATCCATCCCTCCTGAACTGTTGACACCTCCAGCCTCTCGCGACCCGAGTCCAAGACGTATCAGGGCAAAGAGTGAAAGCCCTGCACGCTGGAAAATTATGAGGTCAATTAGTGATGCCGTGCAAAATGTTATGGATCTCACTGAACCAGGCGTTTATGGTGTGTTCACCTTGTATCCTTCTCCATTTCAGAATGATTCATAATACGTTTGTACTAGTTCCGAGACTCCATGATCCTCGCCCTGGCCGCTTTGTCCGGCATCTAGACTTCAACCATTTTCGTACCATCGGAATGCGGCGTTCCGTAGATGATAGTGCAACTAGCCGGTTCGTGACCGGGGAACGCGTTGAAACCCTTCTCAAGGTTTGATCATTGTTTGGTTCAACATTGTTCCGTTGGCTGACCACCGGATGTAGGAACTTCCAAATCTGATTGCTTTTGGTGCAACGGAGTATATGGATGGTGCTTTGTCGCTCCCAGTTCTCAATGAACTGTTACTCCGTGGTTCACCTTCAGGAGGAAGAGGTCGCCCTACGCGGGCGCGAGGGCTCGTGGCGGTCGATCTCGAAGAAGAGGATCGCGAACGAAGGAGAGACTGCAAGGAGCTTGTGGCCATAGACCTAACTGGTTGCGTCAGCGCAGTTTTCGTCAGGGCCTTGAAAGAGTTCGTCAACACGCATATTCTTCATCAGGATGGATACTCTAGTGGGAGTGACGATGAAAGTCGACGACAGAGCAGACGTTCTCGTGCCTCTCGATTTATACAAGAGGAGCCACTCACATTCCCAGGTCTTCAACGCCTTGGACTCCGTGGCGTGAAATCAATTCAATCTCATACCCTGACGCCGTTTGTTCTCGCATTCCCTTCCCTTACTCACCTCGACCTTTCCGCTACCCGAGTCACGCCGGAATTACTCACTGCTCTTGGCGGATCAACCGTTCGCCTGCATTCACTCGCCTTGGCCCGATGTATACGGCTCACGGGGTCCAGCATAAGGGATTTTCTCGTCCGTGCACCAGCAGCTGCGCAAATACAGGAACTCACGCTCTATGGTGACCAAACATTCCCAACTCCGATCAGCACAGATGACCTTGATGAGATAATTTCCCTCGCGCCGTGTTTCACCTCTGGCGAGCTCACGTACCTCGATCTCTCAAGCGCGCCTGTGACCAAAGAGCTCCTTATTGACGTGTGCAAGCCGCTACCTAAGCTGCGCTCGCTTGGTCTATCATATATCCCTGATCTTGAATTAGGCGACATCGCCAAGTTTTTGAAGACCAAGGCACCGAATGTTGAGGTCCTCACGCTTGTTTCAACTAGCCCTGACTTGGATCGGAACAGGGCTGGAGCCGGGGTGGGCATCCCTCGAGGCTCTGCACAGCAGGCCTCTTTAGCTTTGCACTCTCGGCTCATAGGGCCATTGTGTATACCCGCATACGCGTCTACTCTACTATCACAGACGGTAGTAGTGCCACCCCCACCTACGCGACTTCGGGTGATCGAACTTTCCGTGCCGACTCTCACGGGCCTCGGCGCTGGTGCCGGAACCTGGAGAATAATTAAGAGCAAAGGCGGTAGAGGTTGGTATGTCGACACGGCCTGCGGCTGGGTGGGCGCTGAGCTCAAGCGAAACCTACCCAAGGAGCATCCACTTCGAGTCCAGATGGATCGCCTGGCAGATGCCAATGGCAATGTCAATAGCGGCGTCGGTTGGCATGCTAGAAAGATGGAGGTATGTGGCCCTACCATGACCGCTGTGAACGGAAGTGCTAACATCATTGCGTTATAGATTTTACACGGATGTGGCATGTTGGGACGTGAGGATGGCCTGTACGGTGCCGTGTCGTTTGCATACCAGGGATAGTCTGATCTTGCCAACGTTCCGTAACTTATTGCCTTCTGTTGTTAACAGTTCTACAAACGTTCAAGTTACGTTTTGTGCTACTTATTGGAAGGAGCAGTGTCTGCGTCATTGTTCCTTCATACAGGCCAATTTATCAATTATTTCACTTAGATCATCATCATTGTACTGGATTAATTAGTGCCCTTGGGAGGGTTGAATGTTCATTTAGTTGCTCACTCATGACGCTTGACCTGCAACTCCAACAGTGACCAACTACTCCATGTCCGAAGCTTTTGACGTATGACGATGATCAATCGAATGTGAATGAAGGATGTCGAAGATTGTCGAGGGCCACTGACGTCAATTCTCTTTGCGCCGTAACATTGTTGTTTTGGAAGGGTGCCACGGCGACTAAGCCATATCATTGCGCGCAGTAACTTTCAGTTCCTAGCACTGCAGGCCTTGGTAAACTTGATAGAGTAACCGACGGCAAAATGCTGTTGGCGCTAAATTTGACTCGGCCGGCATTATTACGACGTTCCTAGCATTTTGGCTCACACTAATAATGCCTTTGTCACAAGTTCCCACAGGCGCCAGTTGAGTCCGATGGTGTGTTTGACTTGATACGACGAAAGTATACTTGAGTCATATTGTTCATGCACTGTTCTTTACTGTACAACAGAATACAATTACGCTGTATCATGATCTCCCCCTTGTTGGCCTGCGGTGTTTGACACATAATGATCACCCGATTTGGCAATGACATGAGATCGCCTCGTTTCGATAGAAAATCTACATAGAAACTTGAAGCTGTGGTGGGGCCGTGGTACGTTAAATGGAATAGGACAGCTTTCGCAACTACTTTTAACATCCTCACAACCCAACTGTTTGCACTTACGATGTGTATGTCCTGTTCGTTGCTGTTCATCAATTTAGTAGCTCATCCGATATGCTGTAGCGTATATCCAAGAAGTTACTGCTTCCGATCGCGAATCAGATCACGGCGCACCTTCCACAGAGAACATATTCCGCAGGGCCATGACAGATGAGCACATGCCACTTACAAACCTATACAGCCCCACACGTATAATAAGCACGAATGACGTCCATCGTCAGAAAATGCCTTTCTTTCCTACCTTGAAAAGAGCTGCGACGTTGATGGTGATCCCGGAGAGTCCAATTGGAAAAGCCCCGAATACCTGGAGTAGTATCCGCGCCATCATCCTTTCATCTTGTATAGTGAACTCCTTTGTGCTTATGAATTATGCTGATATTTACTTTGCATAGGGCTCAACGTCTTGTTGGTCTTCATCCCAATCTCTGTATGTTATTTTTTTTGCATCATTTGAACCATCTCTGAAGATGGTTGTTCCTAGTGGGCAGTTAACTTTGCTCTACCTGATCAACATACTCTTATTTTCATCTGTGAGTCGATGAGTTACCTCTCAATTTACAGTCGCTACAGCATAATGTAGTTACATTCCTTGCCATCATACCATTGGCCAAGGTAATTATAAACACACTTTTATGTAGCTGTACAGTACTGAATCCACGACAGCTCCTCGCGTTTGCAACTGATGAGCTCTCGATACGAGTTGGTCAAACTCTGGCAGGTCTCCTTAATGCAACACTGGTTCGTACATTATCCATCATTTCATGGCTTTAAATGACGACAACTACAAAATCTTAGGGAAACGCGTTGGTCTAATTTTTTTTTTTCTGTAGCTCATTCTCTGATCATTGCCACCCTCCTTCCATAGCGTTGAACTAATCGTTTCTGTGGGTTTTAGCATTGCCCAACCTAGAAAATGAGACGCTGACATTTACGGCAGATTATCGCACTGACGAAATGCGAACTTTCCATCGTTCAGTCTTCCTGTATGTCCTATATTGCTCCCTTACTCGCAACCCTAGACTCATAGTTACCCTCAGTGTTGGGGTCTATTCTAAGCAATCTTCGTAAGTGTTTTCGTCTACCATTTCCAAAATTAATTAACGCCGCCGAAGTTCTGGTTCTGGGCATGTGCTTCTTTGCTGGTGGCATGCGCTTCTCTGAACAAGGTTTCGGACAGAGTATGCGTATACTTGTTCTATCAGTGACGACTTTCATTCTTACTTTTGTGGACAGGCGCTGTCCAACTCAATTCGTCATTGCTTACCATTAGCGTCATTGCCGTATTGCTGCCTGGCGCTTTCCACATGGCATTGCAGGGCCAGACAGATTTTAACGAGGCATTGACAGATACCGAAATCCTACAGACCAGCCATGGAGTACGTGTTTGATATGTTTTACATTGTAACATGTCCTCACCCCTGCCAATCAGGTCGCCATCATTCTCCTCTTCAGTAGGTCCACCAAAAATATGCTGCTGATCCCCTAATCACCTTCGTTTAGTTTACGTGTCATATCTGGTTTTCCAGTTGTTTTCACACAAAGCACTGTATGAAGACGATCATGATGATGTGCTGGCATCCAAGGGCTATACCGGTACAAATCCCTGGCTGCGGTTGAGACTTCGCCGTAGAAACGATAAACCTCTCAATCCGACGGGTGATAGAGGGGTTGCCAACGATACATCTGGGTCCCACAGTGTTGAAAACACGGACGACGCAGAACGCGATGTTGGATCTGCTTCGTTAACAGACTCAGCATCTGAAGTAGTACCTTACATGAACATTCCTGTATGCCTCGGGCTTCTAGCCTCTGTTGCCGTGGTATGTGTCACTTCCGTGTGCTGACAACGAGTCCTTGAAAATGCTCTAGATAGTGGCTGTTACTGCCGAGTTCATGGTAGACTCAATCAGCGGGTTGACTGCATCGGGGGCCATCAGCCAGGAGTTCGTTGGCGTAATCTTGCTCCCCATTGTTGGTAATGCAGCGGAGCACGTCACTGCAGTTACAGTGTCTGTGAAGGATAAACTAACTCTTAGCTTGGGCGTTGCTGTTGGATCAAGTATTGTGCGTTTGTTTACCCGGTTATCTTTTTGTAATCACTGACTGTTATCCAGCAAATTGCACTCTTTGTTATTCCGTGCGTCTCGTTTATGTGTTTCCACAGTCCTGGTTGCTCATCCGTGTTCTTCAGGTTCACCGTAACGCTCGGTTGGATTCTGGGCAAACCACTCACGCTACTCTTCGACCCGTTGCAGTCAGTCGTATTATTCCTTTCCGGTGCGTCATTCTTGCAATAGGATGGCATAATGATTTGACAAATAAAATCAGTTATCACTGTCAACTACGTTGTACAGGACGGGAAGTCAAATTGGTTGGAGGGCATGATTCTTATGTGTAAGTTCCGACTATGTTTGGGTCGTGTTCACACTGAAAACGCTGTGTAGGTTTGTACTTGATCGTGTGTGTTACATTCTGGTATTACCCTGGTACGTGACTAACTGAGATGAAGTGTTGATTAATTGACGTGCTGATTGTTTCGTCCCCTAGGCACCACTGGCATTTTCCCCAACTGTTAGAAAGGACAACAATAGCCAAACAACAAGCCAAACAATTTCCCAGCATCGATTATGATTATGATGGTTACATACTCCAGGGCTGGGCACTCGTGATAATCAGCCCAACAGCACACTCTTTTCATCAGCTCTATCTTCTGAATGTTTCGGTCACCAGTAATGTCATCACGGAAAGTCAAGACCGACGTACGAAACTTCTACCAGTTAATGGGCACGCAATCGTTACATATATCATTTTACACCTGGACCATCCAAATTTTATCGACCCTTTTCTACTACTTGCATGTGTGCATTGTTTCACTCCTTGGCAGCCGTCCCTGGAGCCCCGTTGTAAGACTCGGAGGGGTTGCACTGGGGGGCCTATGGGATACAATGCCATTCACAATGTATATTCGTCTGTCACATGTAGCCCCTTACTTGCCTATTTATTATTATTTTCCTCACGGGGAGTAGGTGCGATCTTCGGCGTTAAGTAGCTCTATAGCTTCGCCTTCGCGCTATCCGTATCAATGAGTGTCACCGCTGCTGCGGAAAGCACTGTGGTACCACGCTCCTTCGTCTTAGTGGCTAAATGAATTAAGACTTGACATCAGACCTGGGCGACGGGGGTCTAGATTGGGACGCACAGAATATCACCCTATCGCCTGTTCTCCACATCTCCGTGATGAGCGTCTCCCCAGGAAACACCACACCTGAGAAACTGCGGATATGTAACATGGGTACAGGATTTCGCGAGTAATAGGAATGCCACTAACCGAACCTTGATATCTTTATAAGGACCAAACGATTGCAAGACGTGCTTCCCCGCGATCCCCATGAAGCATAGGCCTATATTGGAAAAGTTTCAGGTGTATTGAAATAGACCGAGCATAGAATTACCATGAAGAATGGGCTGATCAAACCCGCCGATTGCCGCAAAGCTAGGATCGATCTGTGTTCCAAATAGAAGCCAGCGAGCATATTGTACAGTATGCTACTTACATGTAAAGGATTATAGTCTCCACTTAATCTGTGTACTAGTGTCAGAAAAGCTAGAGGAAGGATTAACAAATCGGAAAAATAACCTGTACAGCGCAGCTTGCGAGGGATCGGTCTTTTCCTCCACCACAGCATCAGGTGGACGCGTTGGGGCTGTGTTAGGAGTTGTAGCTGCGCCTCTATCTAAAGCGAATTCAGATAAACCAGCGCTTGAATGAGAACTTTAATACCTCTGCCAGAGCGCTTGCCGCCGAAGCCGCCGGCGCCTCGAATGAACACTGTTACTTGGTTCTCGAAGACGACACTGCCTGTATCCCTATCCTTCGTATACACTACGGTAGTGACCGAAGCAGCCTTTCCCTTATCCAGGACTTCCATGAGCCTGTGCAGCAAGTCAGGGGGTGCGCGTCTAGTATGGGAAGAGAAGATAGACGAACCTGGTTTCATTCACGAAGTTACCCTCTGTTGGTATAGGGCCCTTAATAGCCAAGTACTGCTCTCCATGAAGAAGCTTGGCCTGGAAGTGTGATTAGGTTAGGTTCTTGGGGGTGCATTAAGTAAACTCTGTCATAGCGCCTTACAGGATTGAAGTTCGGCAGCCAGCCTAGGGAGATGCCGGAACTGGCTGCGAATTGTGGGACGACGCCAAAGGTAGGGAGTGCCGCGAATTCTTCGTGGCCTTCATACGTCCATTGCAGGTCTTTAGCGGTCGCGCCGATACCAAGGTTGTAGAGAATGACGTCGCGTTCGGTGTAGCTGAACTCGTGATCTTCTGGCTTGTCTTTCTTAGCGTCAGCGACGAGTTGTGAGTCTTCTGAGTCGGTAAAGACGTCTGGTAGTTTGGACATGGTGAAGTTAATATCGCAGTGGTGGGAAGAGGGTGAGAAGGAAGCTACACTATTCAAATATCACATGAATGTGACGTGGACGGACCGGGTAGTATTGCATTTAAGTTATTCGTCTCAGCGCTCAGCCCATGGTTTCGAGATCTTTGCCTTGTGTAAGGTCAGTCCATGGACTTCACGACTAACAGGATATGCTGCTGCCAGCAAGTATCATGGCTTACCTAGTCACATCTTCAGCAGGAGGAAGCCCCTAGTAGGCGAACCATAGCTCGGACTTCGGAACGAAGATAGTTATTCCTTCAGAGTAAGTACAACAGTTTTCACTCCGACACCCAAGTTGCAGTCCAAGCTATATATTTTATAGTTACATCGCGGCACCTTTTCACCAAGGTCACGGTGGATATTTGGTTCTCCGAAGTATGCAAGTAAGTTATTTCTGACTGAAGGCATCAGAGTCGCCAGAGCAAGGACCTTCTATGTCTTCAATGGCACCGCGGCCCGACGAGCCCATACATATCAAGAAAGAGAGCCAGCGAAAGAATGCGCGCATCAGGATCACAGTGAGATAGCGTATTTAATTCCTGACGTTTCGGTGACAAAGGTGAGTGCTCCAGAACTCACTTGAGGTCACAGTGAAGTTGGTGCTGTGTTGGAAAATGACCCTTCCCTGTCTTACGATTGTATAGCCCGAACCGCGCTGATGATACTAAGCTGCCTACGAGTGTGAGCTGGCAAGGTTTAACTGAAACGTGTTATCTTTAGTGGGAACGACGTGAGGGTAGCCCATCCAATGTTATTCCAAATACAATACGAATCACTCTACACGCTCTCGGTACCAGCTGAAAATACATCTACCACGACTGATTTCTCCTTTGCCTGCAAAGGCGAGAAGTCTCAGTAATCATCGTAAGCAGGAATGTTCCATCACTAACCTGCGCCAGGAGATCGCCGTCTACCTCAGGGAGGGTCTCCCGCACATCTCCCTCTCGAGGCACAACCTCCCATCTCGTTGGTGGATTCTCTATACACAAGCAGATGTCTTCTGGGATATGCTGCCCGTGTTCTGCATTGAAATCTTCCCTTACCTGTCTCTCTTCTGAAAAATATTATTACACCATCAGCAGCTACTCTCAAGAAGCGACTAGAACAGATGGTAAAGCTGACCTTCAGTCATTGCCTTCAATTGCGACATCATCCCTTCTACAATCTTCTCTGCTGCTTCTCTGTACAGTCTCCTCCTTCCGATCTCAATAAGAAGTTTGTTGAACGAAGCTTGGTACTGGATAAAACGGTGATGAAGGTCTTCAACGACAAGAAGTCGCTGCTGAAGCCCGTCGAGGAGCTCTTGGCACCCATCCTATAGCGAAGAATCAGAAAATGATGGCAGCGTATGATATGGAAGGGTACCTCAACGCCTTGTTGCTTCTGTAGCATGTCAGCCATAATTTCACCTAGCTCATCGAGGTCATCTAGTGTCATGGAATGTGTGGCTAGTTGTTCTTGGGCGGCTGTCTTTGCTGTAACCAACTGTTGGCTAGGCGAAGCATGAGAATCCCACATAAAATGCATAGCAAAACGCTGGCTTACTGAGCATCTTCGATCGAGAGTGCTTGTTCTTCTAGCTCAGCCATGATGGAAGGTAACTCTTCAGTATCACGGTTCATATCTTTCCGAGCGTCAGTCAACAACTCAAAGGTCGGGGTAATGCGCGTAATAGGTACCTTGCAAGTCCTCTTCGCCGAATGTCTCCCCTGCTTCGCTGATTTTCAAAGCGTCTGCCATCTGTTCGTAGTGGGAAGTAAGACTGCTGAGGTGGCGTGCCATGAGCTCCGAAGTCCCTTGCTGTGCGTTCAATATATCTTCTATCGAAGGCATGATACTAGACGATGGGAGAGACTCGCGGATGGACGATATAGCAGCGGAGAGTGTTTCCGGGTAATCATACGTTGAAGCCATGATATCCTTCCTTGGATTAAGTGATACATCTGTCGAACAAGTAGAAAACTCACATCTAGCTTTGTTCTATCACTCTCTAATGTGTCCAGCACATTCTCAATGGCACTCTCATCCACAAAGTCACGCAGTGTCTTCCACTTGGTTCGGTCTAGGTTCTTCTTGCCGTGATGGTCGAATGAGTTATCCCGCACAGTAGCAGAAGGGCTCTGCTGTGCATTGAAGAATGCGTTGCCATTCTTACCATCAAGGGAGTGTTGACTTCCGAACAAGGAAGAACCAGAGGAGGTCTGGTGGAAACCAGGGGGTACTAGGTGTACTCCGAGGGACTCGAGGATATTGTCGAGGGCTTCAGTACGTCTTGAACGTACAACATCCCAAGCCTATAATAAGTCACTAGATCAGAAACGTGACGATGTCAATACGTGGGACAGCACCACGCACCTTCACTTGCTTGTCCAGCTGAGCACGCTTATGCTCAATACTCTTAGCAACGTTCGCGGCAAGCTAAAATCACGAAATTTCAAGTAAATTTTATCCATGATGACAAGAACGCACCTTGAGCTGTTCAAGGATGGCCTCTGTGATCCACTTGACCTTCGCGTCCAGCGCAAGCACGTCCACGGAACATTGTGCAGACGCGTTTGAAAGACTGTTAGCCTTGGAACAAAGTTGTTGACCGTGTTGAAGTGCTTTCTTGGACTGTAGAACTAGAGATACGAGATGAGGCTGCTCTGTTCGCTGTCCCGGTGGTGGGGAGGCCATGTCACTCTTGCCGTGAAGCGTGGCGCCGAACTTGAATAGCGGTGTGGCTGTGCTACATACGGGGGCGGCAGACATCTCCCACCACAGCATCCAAGCTATATAATATCTATCTCGACTTATTTCTTGGACACACCATGCACGGATGGAAACTTGATTCGAACCGTTCAACTACGCTCTGCTTGGCTTGCTCGTCGTCTCTTCCACCTAAATCTGATCAAGACTTATTTATCACTGAATGCTGTGATCGTCCAATTTGTCCTGCCTGTATTGGCTCCAATCCTCGTCTAAGGAGGTATAATCCATGCCTGTCTTGCTTGAGCGGTGTGGGCGTGCTTGGTTCAACCTCCTCGCGTGCGCGCATCCACGCCGTAAATAACGGCCCGGGCATAGTGCAGGATGAAGACGTATTTGTTTTGGGAGATGATGAAGATGATGAAGATGAAGCTCAAGAGCTTGGTTCAGTGACCTCAAGCTCAGCGATTGTCCCTCCTGCATATCAGTCTGCGTTTTCGTCGTCATCTAGCCTAACCAGTGAATCAACACTCATCTCACAGGCTAACGATACCCCCTCAGGACATACAGAGGTTGTCGTTACTGGCGAACAATGTATCCCCTCTAAATATTACATTAATCCCAGCGATACGCTACAGGGGATTGCTCTCCGTTATGCAGTCAATGTAAGATATACTGTGAGCATTAATGTCATCACTGACCTATACCATGTCGTTGAAAGGGTCGGGAATTATGTCGCTTGAATAATCTACCCCCAAGCACTCTATCCATCACCCCGCATCTACTCCATACCCGCACTTATATCATCCTACCACCCTCTGTCAAGTCACTCTCAGCAACACAGGACGCGGATAAGGCAGCAGAAGTCAGGCGCGTCCGTGAGAGAGCTGAGAAACGCCTGCAGATGCTGACGAAAGAGGTAGACTGGCGTGTAGCGAAGGCATACGTTGCTCTGGCCGATGATCCTGACGAAGAAGCAGCTTATGGTGCCAAATACAAGGAAACGGGTGAGATTGGCGTAAGCACCCTGGAAGCACGTGCTACTGATCAATACCTCGAGGACCAGGAATGGGAGGAGCAGCAACGAAGAGCTGGCAATCTTGTCTCTGTGGGACTGCCACCACTCCTTCGAGGTAGAGATATCACATAAACATCCGCCGTTTTGCCCGCAAGTCGTATCTCGTCGCGTTATATAACTAGGCAGTTTGGTCACCTATCCCTTACAACTAGCTCAAGTTCAAAGGTGAAAAGGGTCTTATTTGAATTATACGCATCCATCATACACGAATTAACGAATTCTGAGCGCCTTTAGCAACCTTGAACAATATCAGATTTTACTTCGTATCCGGTGTGCCCTTGATATTTCCTGCCTGAAAGGATGAATCAGGTCGCTGTTACCTCATAATTCGACTCAAGGGACATACATGATATTCTCTCTTTTTATTGGTCTTGTCATTTTCGATAGTGTATACCGCATCCTGCACCCAATGTTGGTCCTACTATGCAGAGCAAGATTTCAGAACTCACCGTGCCGGAACCCTTCACATCAACTATTGTTCCAGTGGTTGTGGAGACCTTGGAAGACGCCCCACCAATTGGATTATACTTGACTTTGTCTCCTGGCTGTGAAGGTCCTGTAAAGAGAGGCACTAACAACAGCGTTGATTATTACCTTATATTCAGTCTGATCGGTTTGCGTCAGAATTGCAACTCTGAACTACTCGTGACTGAACTCACCATCTCGATAGTAGTTTTGGAGGTGGGGCCTTATGCTGCTGCTTAAGCTCAGGCTTAAGTACTGTATACACGCCCCTAAACAGAACATAATTACGTCAGGACCCTTTGTTTATAATCACGTGATGTAGATATGTCATTGTCATGATGTTCTGTTCATGAATCATGAGTGTTTGCGGCTTCCTTACTTTTTTCTTACTGACAAAAAGGCATTGTTGCTTTACAATCTACCGAGGGCAAACGAAGCCAATATCGTCTCAATTTTCACTGTCAAAAATACCCTATGACTCAGATCAACCAGAGTAAGAAATCAGACTAAGTCATGAGGCGACGTCCAAGGCTCGACTACCTTCACATCTTACTGTTCGGCGACCTGCATTCAAGTTGATGCGGCATACATAGCCATCAATGGATTTCACTACCAACTGTAAGATCTCGGGTCTTTCCCAGGTCCTTTGTCCCCCACGGGTGGTCTTGGCGGATTCTACTAAAAATACTCTAGTAACTCTGCGTCTGCGATTACTTGAAGGAGACGATTTCAGGTCGTCCGAGCGGCAAAGAAAAGCAGGAATGGATTCACCTTGCGAATTTGCTCTCCATTCTGTGCTCAAAAATATATATATATAAGGGGAGGCCGGCAGGTAAGCCAATCCATATTTTCCATCTATTTCTTAGGCATTTCATACTTATATACTGCAGCGTCGAACCGCATGAAACTAGTAATCCCATCGTTCTCCTTAGTTAATTCATTGTACTCTCTTGGACACGAGATTGCCTTAGAATGCACGAGGTGCTTTGCGGTAAGTACTTTCAAATTTCAAGTTTTGAATAAATATGCTCATGGCGAATTTTAGATCGCCGCTGCCTAATCTTGCATTCGAGGATCTGATTTCCTGCGATGAGCAGTAACTTGAAAACGCATAGTCATCCACTTTAATTTTTGAAGCGTAGCTCTGAAGGAGCGATCTTAGTCGACATTGGTTCCTGCCGTAAACAGACAACCCTTCAACTACCTGTCCCTCCTACATCCATTACAGACCTTAGGAAGGCAACTGAAGACAAGTATCTGGCTCATAACATCGTCACTTCTGACAAGCATTGGCAGGGTTGGTTTCTTCAGGCTTCTCCCAGTCATTAACGAATTATTTCGAATTTCAGCTTCTCTCGAGCTAGGTAAAACCTCACCCTGGAACTAGGCCATTTGATACTTGGCAACGTATCTGACCTCACACTTCTATCAAATACCGTCCGTCGAGCTCTGCCACACATGCCGACCTTTAAGGTTGTCCAACAGCCTTCGCGGTCGCGTTTGTGTCATTTACACTGCCAAGCTATTTCATATATTTGACGAACAGAACCAACTCGAACTTGCCGGCCCCTTCGGAAGCAGTGATAGCCATATGGTGGACGTCTATGCCGCCTTGTTCTGCTGGTACTCCCTGGAAAGTCAAATTACTTTGTTGGATAGCATTTTGTTTAACAACGGTCGAGTAAATGTCGACACGAGAGCATCAACCATTGATATCTCCTAGATTGGTCTGTTATGAGACTCAGAAAACAAGTTTTGTCCGACCTTCATAACTATTCACATGACTAACATAGCATCCCACTCACCCTACACTCTTAGAAACGATGCACCCGCACTCGCGGCAATGACCCGCAGATATGGCTGACTCGTGCGTGAACGTGCGCTCACACTGTAGCAAGAATATCGTTCGACAGACCAAAGGAATTACCACCAGCACCAGCACTGGCCTTTCTCTACGTTCCACAGGAGCGCTCGAAGTTGCCGACTTCTTCAGTGACTTCAGATTCGGAGAGCCACTATGGGCTACTCTCTAGTTTATCTCTCGCACCCCTGCGGTATTGACTCCTGCCGAGAGTCGAAAGATACGCCACAATCGTCCGGCAGGATCATGTTACTGGCCCAGATCTGTCTGGGAACACTGATAAGGTGATGTGTGAGGTCTCAATGACACATACTTGAGTCAGGTTCTTCTACCTCGCTCAAAAGACCACACATCCTTGTGTGGAGCTCTACCTAGTTATGATGACTGACCTAATTTATTATCTTAGCGAGATGAACCGCTTGATCTGGAGCAATCGGTGAGACGAAGAAGCAGTCAACTGAAAAGTGGAAGTTGACAACGGAGATGAGACAGGCGGATATTAACAAGGCATTTAGTGGACAGACAGGTATTGTACAAGGATGATCGAGCATCATACCCAAAATATACAACCGTAAGAAAAGTTAGAAAGCGTCGGAGACTTCCCAAGCATAACTAAGCTGCACGAGGTAGCCATGAAGCTATGATTACAACCGGGCATTCTTAGGCATCTGTCGAATTGCCTGCCTCACTCCGAGGTCACCGAGTACATCCTCCGCTATGATGATTCAGTTAGAATCCTGTTCAGCATGATAACAAAACTAACCTCCGCCAAGAACTGCATCGAAGGGAACCGTGCGGTGATACTATCAAGGGTTCAGTTGTTATTCTTGCAGGATAACACGAAGCAAAAGTCTCACATGCTCGATGTACTGCCCCATACCGGTCTTCGTGATACCGCGTCCGCCGAATATCTGAACGGCATCGGCAGCTGTTTCTTGGGCACACCTCGTTGCATACATTTTGAGCAGACCGATCGGTCTACGGAACATAGCGTGTGACCAAACTCCACGATGATGCATGAGAAAGAACATACCCCGCGAGCTTCTGCGCCTGTTCCTTATATGTCTGCGACACAGTACGTCAGTGAACGTCCCGAATAGGTACTTTAAGGGAAAAATGAGCATACCATATTACACATTTGCAGAGTCAAATTCTCGAGCCAGTTCTGAACACTTTCTGCACGTGAGATCATCGCCGCGATCTTCGATCTGATTACGGCCTGAGAAGACAAAGGTTTGCCAAACGCTTTGCGCTGATTGATCCATCTAACAAGCGGCGCAGTTAGCTAATGACGGAAAATATTTAAAGAAACGAACTTGAGGCATTCCTCGACGATCAACCGCTGGCCTCTGGCGGAAGAGGCACACATCACCCATCGCTCATGATTGAAATTGCTGTATACCCACATAAGCACCCCATTTCATTTCCTTAAGAACGGTACATACGAAAGAATGACGAAGATACCTCCACCCTCGGGGCCGAGGGTGTTTTCTACAGGGACCTTGACATTATCAAATGTGATGTAGGCAGTACCGGCCGACGATGAATAGCTCGTTTTGATGGGTTTTGTCTCAACGCCTTCCGAGCGTTCCACCAAGATGACGGTAAATCCCGTCTGCAAGGATGCTTGCTCAGCCACTCCACTAACAATGTCAGTCGTGACTTACATCTGTTTTGCACGCTACAGTGAAGCTAGTGGAAATGTAAATCAACGCAGCATGGTTTTAACTAACCCTAGTTCTTACTAGTCAGCGAAACTGCGAGCCAACTCACGTCAGTAATTCGAACACGAAGATTCCACGAACCATTTCACTCACGTTCCATTGGTGATCCACTTTTTTGTGCCATTAATGATCCAGTGCTTCCCATCTTCACTCTTAGTTGCACGAGTTTGCAAGCCCGCAACGTCGCTGCCCGCGAATGCCTCAGATATTGCCAGGCAAATGAACTTCTGGCCAGAAAGTACTTCAGGGATGATCTTCGCTCTAAGATTCGGCGATCCAAAGTTCATGACCGGTGGTAACCCTATGACAGCTCCGCTTTGTAGACCTAGACGATTCTCCTATTCAGCATCATATAGCCGGTATTCCAAAATGAGACTGCGTTACCATCCCCATATCCGCGCTGACCGCAGCGAGATATCTCCTGTATACATATAAGCTACAATAAAAGTCAGTATCTAGGCAAGGGGGTTGCCTGCGCTACTCACCTCATGGAAGTAATCAAACTAAGGGTATCACAGGTGTGAATCTCAACTACACATTGAAGTGGAGCTCCTCACCTCCTCAGGAGACACGGCACCACCCATAAGGACGAGGCCTTTCAGGTGTTTGCCGGGGCCCATGCGCATGGCATGTATGTTTAGCTCTCTGGGAACGTGGCACATAAGAATGGAGTAATTCTGTATCAGCGAGATGGACGGACGCCATAGCTTTGATTACATGGGCACTTGGCCGTTTACCATCCTCCTCGCGTAGCTAGTAAGAGTACTTGTCTCAGAATCCACCTCAACGGCGATCAGAAGCACATACCAGTGCATCGGGAGTGACAACCTCATCTATAAACGTTCGCATTGCTGCCTGTAGGCGTCGATGACTCTGATTTGACGTCACTGAGCATTGAGTTCCCCATAGGTGTATCCTGAATCTTACCTCTTTGAAGTACGCACTGTAGTACCCAGCACTAAGCCAGGTAGGTTCTGCATACGGTACATCACTGAGCTTCCCCTGCTCCCGAGAATATATAACGCTCCCCTCTCCCTCGATGGAACCTAGTTGTAAGGGAGCGTATTGTGGTCGCAAGAGCACTTCGTGACGGTGAAGGCCATAGAAAGCCTCCGTAGCATCCTGACCAGCTGAGACACTTGTTCAAGTTCCGGACGTGGGATGACGAAAGCAGAACGTACCTATATCTCCCTCTGCGAATACTGAAGCACCTCCAGGATGCAAATCTTTGAAACGACTAACATTGTACACCTTGCTATCAACGATAATCCACTTGAGAAGTATCCGAGTCAGCTGGGAAGATCAAGCAGAGTGAATCTCTTACCAAGTCGTCAGGTTTATTGTGCTGTGCGAGTTCATGACTAGGTCAAATTCGCGCATACTAGTGTTCCACAGCTCACCTTTGCCACCTCTTCACGAGTGAACGTCTTCAGGTCCTTTGATGTCATGCTATAGCCTTGAATGTGATGAGAGTGATGAAGCGTGTCGGTGCAGGCACATGTTACAGAAAGAAATCACATGCTTGTCCGAGTCTGTACTCCGAATCCAGTTAATCGGTAGTCTGAGAGACCACTATCACTACTGTCGTCCTTCTGATAGTCTGACTACATAGAGAGATTTCAAGAGAGCAAGCAAGGAGTGGGTGCAACTTGAAGTCACTACTAAGAACTACTCGCAAGGTTACAAATTGTAGATGTTTAGTAACCACACCCTAGTACTCGAACTTCCACTTCAGAGTTCACTAGTACCCTTGTTCTGACTTTACTTCTCAATCCGAAAGGATTCACAGCTAGCCCCAAGAAGCCTCTGAGTCCGACCCATGTCATCCAATGGAGCAATCATTGCTTCATGACAATGGCGCTGCGTCATTATGAATTAACTGCCCTTCTGATGTTTGTAGTTCCGCGACATTCAAGTGCGTCAGCGCCCAGCATTCTGCTCTCGAAGGTGTCACAAAGGCTACCGCATTACATACACGTTCCGTTCATCATGCGTGAGTTCTCTCTTGGGGACGTAATAAGACTGACAGGGTTGTGCAGAAGAATCCCCCTTCCTTTCGTCGTACGTCCTCGTGATTCCAGCAGCCGACCATCTTCGATGCATCATCCCTGTAGAGCTAGGCCATCAACTTTTTCGTGCATTACTTAAAGCGTGGTTTGGTATTATCCACATCACGATCTCCCCTGTCATGTAACTTTTGCCCTCAAAACGACATTGAACTCCGGGCGCAAGCTACCGGGTGCTACAGGTAGCCGAAGCATTTGAAAAAACTGCTTATCGTGACACTACAGTGTTTATAGAATGATTTTCGTACCATTTTCAATTCACTCCCCACTATCACGCAGCCTAAACGTTATACAGGACTATTGTTGCGGCATTCACCTGCCCGTTTACCACTGAATCTGGTAAGACCCTTACGAGCTTCCTTCAAGGGAAAATTGCATCCACATATTCATTTTCTGCATTCAGACGTACATATGTACTGACACGTGTGCTATAACCGTTCTTTGATGATCGGTAGCGCTTTTCTCCCATGGCGCCTGTAAACCGTAAGCAAGTGGATTCCTATTATCTTCGAATTCTCTCTGATCGGAAATGATGTACTTGACTTGAGTCTGCAAGTCACTGGCACTTCATATTCTAGCATTCACTTTACATCATGCTGCTGGGGCGGCCAACTCCAATGCAAGATGACACCCCCGTAATATGGTGTTCATGCAATTCCTGTGTACCCTTTAAGCTATACAGACTTCCCACTATCATTCTATGAGAGTGGTTCCCGCGAAAGGTTTTATTTCTCTTCGCAGAAGAGAAAGTAGCAATATATCATCCACTTATCACCTTCTCTCACCTTATGGTAGGTGGGCATGAGCTCGTTCCTACGCGACTGGGCTTCTTCACGGAGAACTTCTTTTCGCATGATAAACCGTTGCATCGCACAATCACGTTCTCATCTTTTAGGACATCCGAAGAAATAGCACGTTCTTGCTCGTCTACTGCATAAGAGCGTTAGATTTGCCAGTGGTGTATTCGCTCATTATGCCTCAGAGATTCAAGTCGGACCTTACCATGCAGATACATAAAGTCTCATCGATCACATCGCGGGGTCAGAGGCTTCTTTACCTGGAAGACTCACAGTTCTCGAAGCACTTCATATTTTGGCGTGTTTATGACAGTTTAAGTATGTCCAGTCTTTACAACCGACGTGTCCGATCACGCGGGCGAGCAAGCCTTCTGAAGTGCAGAACGCCCCGGTGTCCTTTGAAACCCGTGTGAGGGTCTAAGATGTTTATGAACCACATGTCTTATCGCCCTCAGCTCCGCCGAGCGAGCATTTTACTGCATCGAATCGCGGCTCTCCGAATGGTTCTGTAAACAGCTAGGAACACTCCTACGTTCCCTCGTTCATGTCCACAACGAAAGTTTACCAAAGCATTTGGTATGAGGATAACCCTGCGGAAACACGTATTAGGGGCCCGTAAAATCATCATTACGTGAAGATTTTGTTCCTGTCCCTTCGCCCCAAAGTTTGAAAGTCGTGACGGTGGCACTATAGAGTGCTACGCCGCACTTTGTTCCATTCTTCAGGCTGTTGTACTACTTGGGCGTCCCTGTGAAAGCAGTTAATATCACTTGAAGTACTTCCTGACTGGAATTTTTAATTTACGAACGACCACTGTGTTAGTCAAGTGTTCGTATGATGCTTTTGATCCTGGTTTACCGCATGAGCCATCTGAGTTATGAATCTATCTGAGCTATGAATCTATCTCTCGACGGACATCAAAGCATTTCATCTATCTAGCGGATCCTATGACTTCCTATAGCGAGCTTCCCCACACAACGTGTTGCTATGTTTTCCCCAATTGGATTATGTTAGAAACGACTGTAGGAACTTCTGTCAACTGTCACCGCCATCCTTGAGTTTGAAATTAATCTTATCGCTTGAGATCAACTTCATCCAAACGACACGTCCTTGGACTGCCGTACACCTATTGGACGTTGGCCAACTTGGAACTGTGGTTGGCCCATCGGCATGCCATCTAAAAGAAGACTACAGCAATTCTATAAACAACACACATATGCAAGTTATGCATGTTCAGGGCATGTTGCACATATTTGATCGGTCGTGGCTTTTATGTTTTCTCTGGATCGAGAGCTCGTGGTAGCCAACTGATGCAAAATGTCATGATCTTGGCTTGATCTTGGCCTAATGCGTGTCTGACCGGAATATAGCCGGCTGTTGTGATCCGGGAATCGAGCGTTTTCCGGAGAGTGGAAGCGGAACAGCAACTGCCAGGCTCTGCCAGTTGTTGGCTGCATGTTCTGACCCTTGGCAACTTGTAACCAAAGGTTGGGCGCTGAGCGTTGAGTTTGAGGGTTGCCTCAAATCTGCGATCAGTTTGGCCTCATGCTAACTGGGCCTTCATGACCATTTCCGTGCCATCCTTATCAAGGACTGTCGATACCGCAAGTCTCATTGGGAGTCACGCAGTTGTTCTCAATTCAGGCGCGCTCGTCACAAAGCTCTGACTGCTCTGGCATTATACTATGGTTCGCGATGTTCTCCCACGATTACTTCGTAAATGGGTTTCCGCTGCACCGAAGATGTCTTACCATATGTATCTGATCCAATTGGGCGTATAAAAGCACACCACGTCAATTCAAAACTACACTCCTCTCCGCCTCTTCGTCTATACAAACTTCTCCACAAGGATATCTCCTCACCCACACACTAAAATGTGCAACATGGAATGGTATGTTTCAGTTTCGCAGTGGGTCATGGATGTCGCTCACATTGGTCCCCACATCGCAGTTTCGGTGATCAATACAGAGGATGTGGGGTGCGTTTCTCCAAGCTTTCTCTCTGCTATCGCGTCTGATAGTGGCGACGACGCTTCTTAGCATTACGTCCGGATATATCAGACTGGAATCACGTACGATTGTGGCCGGCCGAATTGCAAGCTAAGTGCAGCGCATATGCACAAAACTGCCAAGAACTGCGGCTGTAACACGGTACGAAACACGCACCTATGATTCAATTGCGCCGTTCCTCATTGGGTATTACTCGCTTCTAGGAATTTGCTGATCACCGAAGAGTTCGTAACCTATTCCAAACGAAATGTGATGCCTGTCTGGAGTACGAGGGTGGATTCTCAGATGACCACGGCCGTCGATCGGGGCGCCCATGGTGATGCCATATCGTCGAACCACCATCAGTGGTTGTCATAGTCTTGCTGTCCTACACTGCCATCATACTTTCGCCACTAATTATGATATCCCCCACGCACTTGACTGCTATTAGCTGTGCTATTAGCCATATTCATCACGACTGTCGAAAGGTACCACTCACTTACAGTAATCGTTGTATTCTTACGGCACAGTTAGCATACTTTGGAGGACAATCATTTGTAAAGATAGCACCACATCTTTTACATAGAAAAGGGTTATGATGTCGATCTATCAAAGGGAAGTCATGATACCGACCATATCCGAGAACCTTACACGCCTTAACAGCGTGGCCTCGGGCGCTTGAAAAGACGTATTAGGAATGTGTCATTGGATCCGTACTCACTACAAAACACGCAAAAGGGGGCATGGCATACCCAGGGGCACCAAGACCCATTGGTCAGTCGTACGATCAATTGGTCTCCACGGGGGAACAAATTGCCCATCATGCCCGGCCACTCGGCGACCAAGACAAACAAGGACAGGACTAGAAACGCTTGCCCCCTCGTTTCAGAGGCTGTCTGGTCCCTCGCTTAGCAGTAGCTCCACTCTTGATCGCTGCGGCGCGTCGGCGGCGCTCCTCTTCACTATCTTCGTCATCTGATTCCTCGTGATGTTTGGGTTTCTTGGTCGGACGTATGGGCGGGGAGTCGGAATCTGATGCGGAGGCATTTGTCTGGCTGCGGCTGCGGCTAGGCAGGACTGGGGAGGCGTCCTTGGATGGGTTAGCCGAAGGCTGTCCCGAGTCACGAAGGTGGTGACTGGGTGTTAGGGAGGCGAGCAGTGTCCGCTGCTTTGGTACAGCCCCCTCATCCTCAGACTCGGTGGCAGAATCCGCCTGTGGCAGCATTGTAGGCGGTGTAGGCTCTCGCGAAGTCATTATGGCGTCATCCTGAATAAGACCTTAATCAGCCCAGAGTAAACAGATGTTTAAATACCTACATTTAATCGCTGTTCTGCTTCTCTAACTGTTATTTTTGGCGACGGATTTTCTACCGCAGGGGCCCGCAGGTCCGGCGTGCCCGCGTCCGTAATTATTGCAGCTTGCGGAGGAAGTTGTGTTACGCCAGAATTGCATTTGAGCATGTAACAGACTTACGAAGATCAGGTAAGAAGTTGAACATAGCTGCCATACGCCGAAGGGTCGTCGCCACGCGTGGCCTCGACAGCGCGTTCCTGATATGTGTGTCGACCGTCCTTCTCGCAGTACGTCCGACTTTATCCGTTGCCTACATCAAACCTGTATGAACTGCTGCAAATGGAAAATGACGCAAGCACAGGCTTACCTTCTCGAGATCCCCGGGTGTAAGATCACCCAAAACATCAGAAGACGAGAATGCAAGGTGATTAACACTTATCAGGGGCATGATAAGGTGCTTTGATAGGATCTCAGCAGATACTTTGGGGCCGAGGAAAGTGGGCTCCCACCGCCACTTCCAATTGCTGCATTCCAGGTCAAACGCTAAATCCTAGATTAATGTGTCAGAGCGGATCACACTTCAACAGATAGCCGATAAGGTTACCCCCAATGTAGGTTTTGCCACCTCAAAAGTGACCTCTTGGAAGCCACCGAGTGAATGAGCACGACCGAGGAGTGTAATGTGACGATCTCGCCAGGATTCTTCTGAGTCTGAATCTGGAATAGGAGAAATTGGGAGCTCGTTACACATACGCCACCGCCGAGCAAATTGGTTACTCGTCAGTACTAAGGGGGGTTTCAAAACAATTAGTGCCATCGATTGAGATTAGCGTGAGTGCTTGTTTCATCTCGGTAACTAGAAAGAGACTTACCCTCGGCCCACGCGGTTCTGGTGTCTGTGACGAGGATGCAAGTCGTTAGATCCACTGAGGAGGAGGTAAATTTCTATAAGACATGGTGCACATTGGAGATGTCATTTCAAAATAAAAATCATTGAGCAGGTACGTACAAAGAGATAAGGTGTCGAGGCCTGCGAGTCAACCTTGACTAGCCATTCTTTGGAGAGTAGGAGCTTGGAGTAGTCCTGGAAGTAAATGTGATTGAATATCGAGGATTTGATCGCGGAATTAAGTGACATATGTCATACATACCTCTGTAAATGATTCCATGCGTTTACACAAAGGTAAAAATCGTCGGGCGGGGACAAGGACAACACACGTGAACGTGATCGTGTAACTTACTACAAGCGTGTCAACCCTAGAATATGGCGCGTAACTGGTAAATCGGAGTTCGAATTCCTCGTGATCTTTACTTCCAGCACCACCAGCTCTTCAATTTACTACATGCAACCAACTTATTGGAGATTGTGATAGAGATCTGAGCTACTACACCAAGGACCCGTGGAGATGGAGGATGGTGAGGTGAGCGGCATACATCACACTCATGCAGAAACAGGGTACGATCCTGCGTACGAATGGCCTGGCGATATAGAAGTCCCACAGCCTGCGGTCCTGAATGAAGCTCTTTCATCCACTTTCAGACCGTGGCCCCTACTTCGCTTGCTTGTACAAACAAGCTCCGTCCTTCCAAGGGCTCAGCGTCTCGCAGTGCTTGATGAGTACGAAGAAGTGCAGTTTGGGAGAGATATTGCACCAGCCGGTAGCAGAACCCCTCGTGTGAGGTTGAAGGAAATGGCGGTGTCCAAAGTGCATGCGACGATGTTTTGGGACGCAGGAAGGAGAGAGTGGGCAGTCGTGGACATGGGTTCCAAGCATGGGTCGTTCTTACGCCCCGGCGGATATATTGGTCCAACCGTGATTACGGGTGAAGACTTGGGTGTCAGGCTTTCCCCACCCCGTGTAGCCAGCTTTCCGCGCGCACTAAAGCACGGAGATGCATTGACAATGGGAAACACCACATTTGTAGTGCACATCCATATCGACCGCATGTCATGTGAAGGATGTGCATCAAGTGAGAGTGGCGAGGATGTCATTCCGCTTTTCCAAGTTTCGAAAGTGCAAAATCAAGGCATTAAACGGGCAAGGGAGGAAGTCAATCCTATACCAGCGGAGGGGAGGGATGCAAAGAAAGCGTTAACCATGCTGAAGCGGACGTTACTCTCTCGTCACAATCAAGCTAGGTCATCTCCCTCCAGTCAGTCTTCGAGCTATGTGGACCGGTCCGCGAAGCGACGATCACTATATCCCAGCTCGCCGCTTGATTCTCCTGGTGCTCCCAGTCCGAGAAGCAACTCGCCGTCCGCTGCTTCTTCTAGTTCCACCTCCGCGCCCTCGCCCACGCCAGAGAACCCTCCAAAGCCCCAGCCGCTACCAGAATCTAACATTGGCCGTCGACTCCTGATGAAGCAAGGTTGGGAGCCAGGCACGGCCTTAGGCTCGGGGGAAAATGCGTCAGCATTGATCGAACCGCTGGAAGCCAGCGCGCCGTCACACAGGGCTGGCCTAGGCATGCCCGACACGGCTCCTACTTCTTTCGGTGGTGACTGGAGGGAGAGCGGGAAGCAAAAGCGGTGGGCGAACCTTGATACGAAGTGACCGGAATTAGACATCCAATGTAATTCAAATTAGTATGTTCGTGCTCCCATTGCAAAGCTCGTGCTAATTTTTTATGCATGTGCCAAGTATGCAGGTTTGTCCCGGAATCTTGACAGAGTCGATGACACTTTATTGTCTCGCATATCAAATACGAATGGCAGTGCTGGAGTTACGTGCTCATGCTGCTTCCCCACATGATTACCCGGTGTATCACCGACGCCAACCGCTCATGTAATAGGCTAGATCGAGCCGTCGAGTTCCTTGTCTGATGGAAAGATGATATGGCACGTCATGATGAAATTTGATATTGTACATACGTATTGTGCGTTGTATCTTTGTAGGTGCCCATTCAAAGCACCCTACATAATCTTCTGTACATCTCTTTTTCGATGTACCCGCGCTGCTTCTTCAAGGAACCGTGTATTTTACCAAGTTTGAGCACTTTACGGTACTGCATGATAATCCGAGCGCTAGCGGAGATTCATATTCCATGTCGTAATGCCAAGTACTATTGCAGGTTAGCTGCTGTTAGCTGTCAGTCTCTCGAGTCTAGATCTGATGTGATACAACCACATGACGAGTTGCGTTGAAGTTGCCACAGATGCACCTGCTGCAGAATTCGAGGCATCGTCATTATGGGTGGAGCGGTATGCATTCGTAGTTGTTCAGGTTTCGGCCGCCACGTCGCTTACACATGAGAAGCTACTTCTTATCATGGAATACACGCCTGGAAACCGAGTCTATCTGACACTGAGTTAATCATGCCGTTGCGTGTTATATTATTGCATACGTTCAGTTGCAGCTTCGCTCAACCTGCTGTCGAAGGTAAGTGACAAGTCTCTGCAGTTTTTCGGGCTATTAGATTTCTCGAACGTATCAGTTGAGTGTTTGTGAGACTCCTTGGTGCGCTACCGGTTACTGTAAAGTAGCCGGACCCCTCGTAAAGCGCGTCGCGACACGAGCGCGACGCGACTGTTTTGGTATATTTTTATGTCACGTGTGTGGTTCGCGTCGTACGCGATGGACCGAACTCAAATTGAACTTGAACTTGACGGAGTGTGTTTCGAACAATTCGCTGGTGGCTGACTCGTCCTTGCACTCGTCCTTGTCTTTCTTCTTCAACCACTTCATCTTTGCGGCCACATTCCACGACACAATTAAAACCTTGGTCAAGCAGGGCTTTTCTCTCTCTTCTCCCACAATCTCTTCTGTATCTCTCCCTGCCCGCTGCTTTACACTCCCAACAGCGTCGCCCTGTATTTCAAGTCTCACAATAGATCATGACCAACAACACCCGGGTATGTAGCTTGTTTTTTCATCAAATTTGATGGCCGATGGTAATCCATCACACAGCTTCAGTCTCGTCGCATAGGTCTCTCGCGCAAGAATGGCGATGAAAATGCCACCAGCAAGCATCTCCGCCAGACTTCAGGCATTGGAATCGCGTCCCGCGCCTCTGTCGTCATCAATGGTCTCAAGAACGGCCCACAGCGCCCGGCGCTTGGTGAGGTCACCACTACCGCGGTCAACCGCAAGGTTTGTCATGTCGATTTAAATTACATACATTACAATGTTCTGAGCGTTGCATGACTTCAGGATGTCGCTGGCAAAGGCAAGGACACCATGAAGGAAGGTGTGGACACGGGGCTCAAGCGTAACCGCTCGTCGTCACTCGCAGCCGCCACAGGACCCCAACGCGTCCCCCTCGGCCCTGGTCGTGCGGAGACTGTCGCACAGCGCCCTTCTTCACGCACAACGCGGTCATCTGTTTTCAAGCGTGCATCGCGGCAGGAAACCGCTGTACCAGTAATCATTCCAACTGAAGAAGAAAAAGAGAACGATATGGACGTAGAAGATGTCGAAGAGGATGTCGATCTCAGCATCATCAATGAAAAAGAGGTTGATGCTATGGTTGATGTGCAGGAACAGGTTGCCCCAGAGCAAGAGGACAACGCCGCCGCCATGGCTGCAAAGGAGCCTCGTATATGGCCCGAGGTGGATACCGAACGCGCGATGAGACACTACCGCGAGATTACCGATATTCAGCGTACGTTCGAGGATGAGGTAGACTTTTTCGACACGACGATGGTGTCAGAGTATTCGGATGAGATTTTTCAATACATGAATGAGCTCGAGGTGCGTCTCATTTCTCTTGTTTTTTTTTGTGTGGCCATTCCAATCATGCTTCCAGGATGACGTGATGCCAAGCCCTGATTATATGGACGGTCAGAATGAAATCACCTGGGTCATGCGCCAAACACTCGTCGACTGGCTCCTCCAAGTGCACCTGCGCTGGCACATGCTGCCCGAGACGCTCTGGATAGCGATAAACCTCGTCGACCGTTTTCTCACGAAACGCGTAGTCTCGCTAGTGAAGCTTCAGCTTGTCGGGGTTACTGCTATGTTTATCGCAGCCAAGTACGAAGAAATCCTCGCACCCAGCGTCGACGAGTTTGTCTTCATCACCGAGAATGGTTATACGAAGGAGGAGATCCTCAAGGGCGAGCGCATCGTACTGCAGACCCTTGACTTCAAGATCTCGCAATACTGCTCACCCTACAGCTGGATGCGACGAATCAGCAAAGCGGATAACTACGACATCCAAACGAGAACCCTTGGCAAATTTTTGGCAGAGGTGACGCTGCTGGACCACAGATTCTTGCGGTGCAAGCCGAGTCTCATTGCTGCTGTGGGGATGTATAGTGCGAGGCGGATGTTGGGGGGAGACTGGGTGAGCATTCCATCCTGTGTCTTTGCTTTTGTGCTATGCGCACGATGCAAACGCGTGTTTTGCGTGGCTGTGTATCATGTGACTGATTTTCTTTTTGTTTGTGCTTTCCTTTTTTAGAATGAATCGTTCGTGTTTCACTCGGGCTTCGTCGCGGAGCACCTTGAACCTGGACACCAATGGATATGCGAGAAGCTACTGGAGGACAATTTCGCCAGCCAGTATGTCTGTCAGAAGTACGCTAACAAGAAGTTCCTGAAGGCGTCGCTATTTGCCATCGAGTGGGCGAAATCGAACGTGGACGCAGTGGACACTGCGTAGAGCATGGATGACTCACGACTTCAAAGTTCATGGTTCTCGATCTGCCTGCATCTCATCTCTTTCTGTGCTTGACATATTGTTTCACCCTGGCATTATCGCAATCTCAATTGTCTGATTACGCATTCCACCCAGCCATGTTTCCTCTCTTATGTCTATCTCGCTCTGCTCAGCTGTCCCCATGCATCCCATTCCTCCTCGCAGCATTTCAACTCCTCATTTCATTATTTTTCATTTGGTATTTACTGCTTCCCCCATCACCACCGCACTCCACTACTGTGCCGGTCGTCAAAACACATCGTATCCATTAATCAGGTCTACATGTCTGTTTTGCCTATGAACCCCTCCCGCACATTCGAGCAGCCCATTATTCATTTCATGGTGCTGCCCTATCGTCCTCTCCGTTTGCGCTCTTGCCTTGCATTTCCTGTGCTTATTCTTCCATTCCCTTCCACCTCTGATATTTGCACTCTATACCTTTCAAAACTATCCCCGCTGACGTTTGTCGGCATTTATTTGACGCAGCTATTCTGTAGCGGCACTTGTTTACTTGGTTCATCTATTTTCCCGCGCAATCTCGATTTGTCTGCAGGCATCTTCTTAACATTTAGTTTGTCTTGGTTTGCCTTCGTGGACGGTATATACTTGCTCGTGTATGCTGCGCGGGGCGCGTCTCATCAATCTCGTTTCCCAATACATCATTATTTATGCCTCCCTCTGCCATCGCGTGATCAAAGAGAGTTCCGAGGTGATACATTAATGTCGAGTTGCCACCTTGTTGAGATGTTGTTGCATGAAAATACCATGAAAATGCCTTCGGTCCGGCGGATGAACTGTAGTTTGCACGTGATTCTGCCGTTCCTCATAGGTTCCTCGGAGGATTCGTAAGGTCGTCAGTTCTGTTCCGTATCCCCATACTGCCACAATATTAATGTCGTTGTCATTCAAAGGTCACACAGTTGTAGTAACTGGCGCAGGTGGTGGGCTCGGGAAAGCGTACGTACTCCGCTTGTCTCATGCACGGACTGTGATCGAATGACCTATCGTGCGCAGGTACTCGTTGCTGTTTGCGTCTCGCGGTGCGAACGTTGTTGTAAATGACTTCAATGCGGAGGCTGCGCAGAAGCTCGTGGATCAAATAAAGAAAGGTGTGCTCTTCCGTTCGCTTGTTCCGGCTCGGATATGGGAATGGTGACGCTGTATCTTGTAGCGGGTGGCAGCGCTGTTGCAAACACATCCTCCGTGACCGACGGTGCTGCAGTTATTCAGAGCGCTATTACAGCATTTGGGGGCGTGTCTATCCTTATTAACAATGCCGGGATTCTGAAGGACAGAGGGTCTGTTATGTTCTAGTGAAATGGTTTGGAGCACTAATGGGATCAGCAGGTTTAAGAACATGACGGATGCTGAGTTTGACCAAGTCATTGCTGTGCACGTCAAGGGCGCGTACTCATGTACGAAAGCTGCTTGGCCCCACTTCAGGAATCAGAAGTTCGGGCGTATCATTAACACTGCTAGTGCAGCTGGTATTTACGGTGAGTATATATCTCGCAATGGGTGAGTAGCATGTGTCATCTTAGGCTATTGTACAGGAAACTTTGGCCAGGCGAACTACAGTGCTGCCAAGATGGGTCTAATTGGTTTCACGAAGTCATTAGCGAGGGAAGGTGCGAAATATAATATCAGTGCCGTCGCTATTGCCCCCGTTGCCGCATCAGCGATGACTGCAACAATTATGTCTCCTGAGATGCTTGAGAATCTGAAGGTGTGTAAATTATACGGCATTATTCCTTCATACCTTGATTGCCACTTGACAGCCTGAATTCGTGGCGCCTTTTGTCGCTGCTGTCTGCCATCCTGATGGACCGAACCCTTCCGGGAGAGTGTTTGAACTTGGTGCTGGATATGTTGCAGAGATTCGATGGGAGCGTAGCAAGGGCACAGTCTGGAAGACGGATGATACATTTACTCCCTCAGCTGTCAGTCGGACTGGATTGTATCATACAGTAGCTGACTTCAGTTACAGGTCAAACTCAAATGGTCCGAAGTAACCGATTTCTCGGACCCGAGATAGTAAGTATATTTTGCTTTGATAGAAGCCCTCTCATTCGATTGATTGCCTTCTTGCAGTCCCGAGTCCGTAGCAGATGTTGAGAGCCCCGTACGTGACAAAAATGATAGGTCTTCCCCTCTTCTGATTATATCACCCTAGCTCGAAATTGCTGCTACACTGCCTCCAAATACCCAATCGATGCCACCAGTTCGCTTCGACGGCAAGACTGTCATTATCACGGGCGCGGGTGCAGGCCTTGGACGTGCATACGCACTCATGTATGCGCGCCTCGGAGCGAATGTTGTTGTCAACGATGTCAGTGAGAAAGGAGCAAATTCTGTGTGCTCAGAGATTAAGTCGGGTATGTTTTCATTGCCATTCAATGTCCCAAATTAGCGCGAGCTTTCACAGCTGGTGGAAAAGCAGCCGCTGCAGTGTGCTCAGCAGAAAATGGCGAAGCTATTGTCAAGACAGCTCTTGACACATTCGGAGGCGTGCACATCCTTGTAGCGAATGCTGGAGTCTTGAGGGACCGTTCATTCACTGCCTTGACCGAGAAGGAGTGGGATATGGTTACGGCAGTGCATTTGCGTGGTACTTACAAGGTATTTATTTCGCCTCGCCAATAATCGATGGGATCTGAGTATCAGTTAAGTGCGCGAAAGCGGTTTGGCCTATTTTCCAAAAGCAGAAATACGGTCGGATTGTTACAACCTCCTCGCAAGTTGGCATTTGTACGTTTGTTCGAGTTTGTGTATATACCTCTCTCACAATTCCTTTGTTCACAGACGGCAACTTTGGTCAGACGAACGCAAGGCATTTCTTCCTGGTTTCTTAGTGCGAGTGCTGATGATCACCAATTTAGTATTCGACAGCCAAGGCTGCTATTATTGGTCTCACTAAAACACTCGGCTTTGAAGGCC
>KV448187.1:63491-86551 GCA_001658105.1 Rhizopogon vinicolor AM-OR11-026 | reverse complement strand
TCTGTGAATTACTGGGACAACAACTGGAGCAGCGATCAGAAAGGGAAAGGCAATTCGATCAAGACGTTTCTCTTACCCATATCCGAGACACTGATCACAAGTTCATCGGTCAGTATTGACGATTAAATCCCAAGGATGGGAGGAGGCACGTACAGTTTCACCGTTTGGACAGGTATATACACTGTTGCACTAGGAACATATCAATTATGTGTAAGAAGGGTGGGGTGATTGACCTTACACAGTAATAGCCATTCGGGGCACACACGCCTGGATAGTTGGCGCATGGCTCTAGAACAGTGTCAGTATTTCGTGATACTTGATGGGTTTTTTGAAAAAACCCTTACGGTATCCACTGGGACACGCCTCGCTTGCTCGAGCATTGAACTTTCCTCGACGAACTAAGAGAGCTGATATCAAAGACTGTTTCACTAGTGACGGCGCTTTAGAATGACGCGGGAATGAATCCGTCGAGGCAGGATCTGCAATAGCGAGCTGAAGGGATAAGAACAGAGACAACGCGACACAAAACAGGCGCAACATCGTGGTGGATGAACTACAGGTGGACAGTCTGAAGTTTCGTTCGTCACCATGTCAGTGCTTTTTATTGTAAGACCGTAAGTCTACTAGTAGCGAAGGCAGTGAATCTTGGCAAGGCACCAGGGCTTCTGATTGATTGATTGATTGATCCGTGCACTACAATTGATAATCATGAGTTCAACTTGTCGAAGATCTGTAGGAGGTTTCATGGCGCGTTATGTCTCTATGTAGTACAAACCCGTACAACACATAAACACGACATTAGTCTGAGGGTTGCGGTTGTTGTCAAAGCTCACCAGAGACCTCAAAGTTGAGTGGTCATGGACCCGGACAAGAGAAAGTGCCTGCCAATATTAATATGTAACATGATGGCACTGGAGGAAGGTGATGCCGCCCGGATCTGGCCATGAGCAGAGCTTGGCGTACCACGTGCCAGACGAGAGACTTGCATGTTTGACTGACCTCTTCGGTTTCGCCAGTTCCACAGGCACGCAACTTGACAATTTCAGGCCACCTAGAATATCATTGGCCACCTGCAGCAGAAATAAAAGGTAGCCGTGTACGTTCATGAATTGTGCCAAGATCAAACTTATCTTGACAGCGTGTAGTAAGTAGAGTGTATACAGTACGTACGGGCAAGACTTGCTCTGATCTTTGCTCTGCGTATCCACGAGGCCCATGAGAACGTTGAACTGGCACTGGCACTCCGTACATGCCAAGATTCCAAACAGAACAATGGTAGCACGCTAACAAGCACATCGTATACTTTCGGTGACTTTCCTCTGTTTTTTTATCTTTGCGGATGCTCTTCAAGTTAAAATGCATGGTAAGCTTGCCATGCCAGGTACTATGGTGAGTCTCTCCACCTCGGCGATGATGGTTGTTTGGGTTTCGCCGCTGCCGTTCAGGAAGACCAAACTAGGGAAGATAGTCAACAGGTAAACTTCAACCCATTGGCCTGCTCAACCTTACTTTTTGGCACTACGCGGTACTACGTAGTACTCAGTAGTAGTGAGGTTTAGCTGATGGTCGTCAACCCCGTATATTTTCCGGGAAAGATTCAGACTGTTGTGCTTCCAGATGCGTTGTCTATTTTCATGCAGACACCTCCGACATATCATTGTCATCATCCACGAACGCCCCTATGTAGCCAATGGTGATTCAGAGTGACATATTATCGATTGCGTGCACTTTCGCGTTAACGAGGGATACGGAGGGGAAATCCCACTTCCCATACTATGCGGCAATGGCTGCAGTGTGGTATCATATGCATTGGTATGTATGGACGCACTTGTGGAGTTTATGGACTTCATTTTATGTAAATCGTTCTCCGTCACACTCTAATCATCTAAATCGTTCTGCGTGCCTTTCAGCGTCGCCGGAACCGAATAACCTTCTTTCCCTCTCTTTCTCCCCCCAGTTCGGAAATAGACAATTCGAAGTTTCTTTTGTTGAATACACAGATTGCCGCCGTGTTTACCTACTAGGGGTCCATCTTTGCCGCTCTTTGCCCGGTCTTAAAGAGTTGAGAGTCGAGAATATGTAAAGGCGTTGTACCGCCGACGGACACTTCATGAATCAGCGGACACTTTGGACTGGAGGTCATTTAGCGTTATTATCATAGCAATGTCGCATCGGCATGCAGGGCCGATCATTGATGCTTGAAGACTGGAAGAATCCCTAAGAAATTAGAATCCGCGATACTTATATTATTCCGAATGTTCAAGTACTCCAAGAAGCTAAAAGTCAAACCATGATATCACAGCGCTTTGCAAATATGATGACAGTACATCCATTTTGAGAAAAGAAGAAAAATTAGTAATGATTGTTTTCAGCATCATTCTCATACTACCATGTTCCGCAAAATCAGCCATGATGTCAAAATTGCTGCAATGAAGGGTACGGCATCTGTCGAAGGAAACCATCATTGATTGTGTCGGCTTCTCTGAAAGCACTTTCTGGCGCACACTCAAGCTGTAGAGGGAGGCTACTTAGTACTGACAATGTCGTTACTCTATTGTGCGCTACTCGTGGTCGCTCACGTCTTCTGTACTACGACGATGGTCTGATTTACGGTCACACTTCTTTGACCGAAATTACTTCGGACTGTCATCATATTTGCAAAGCGCTGTAATCTAATCAGATGTGTAGTTTTTTTTCCCGGCTAATGTTTCTGCCTTCCTACACGTGCAGACGGAACTGGATATATACCCGATTTACTCAACTAATCATACTTATATAGTATGCAACCCCATATCATGGCGTCGTCAAAGGCGGCCATCAAATAAATCATGAGTATAATGAAAGTTTCGTACGTCCTCCCCGTTCCGCGCTTCCGTTCTCCGAGCTCGGAGTCCTTGGCACGAGTATCATGGAGCGCAAACACCCTGAAATCCACGGCAACTGATTGAATGATAGATGCTAGTACACACTCCACTATCCCATCTCTTCGTCTCTTCGTCTCAATCACGCTCCAAGGCACAACAGGGACGATCCGGCAGATGTTTCGTGCATAGTAATTAGGGAGCACCCTACATGTCATTCCGGTTCGCGGTATCCAATGCGGCCGGCGCTTCTCATGGAAGCTCCACCTTTGCTATCATGGATCGTGATGATACTTGATTTTATCGCTCGTGGAGTCGTGTGCCGTGACTCTGACCTCGGGCTGATAAGAGATTGGATAGATATGTAGATAGCCTTCTGTCAGGCAAACGTGAACGCGTAAACTCGAGGCAGCTGTCATGTCATAGATTATGTATTATTGTATATGATCGATAGCACCTTAGCTACTAAGTTGTCCCCCGGCACCGACCACCGTTGTTTCTAGACTGGTGACAAGCTCATAGCGCCAGAGCCCTCGGATCCCGGTCGAGTAGAAGATTGTATAGTCGAAAGGCTGCAGACTCGGAAAGAAGAACAAGCATGCAGGCATAGTACATAACGTTATGCGACGTTCAAAGCATGAATGTTAAAACGTAATTGTGAGAACCGGCGGATCCGATGACTGGCAAGGACAATGACTCAAGCCTAGTCTCCTTGTCAAAAGCGAGTCCAGACTGAAGGAGCCTTCGAATCAGCGCACCAAAGAAATAAGGTATATTAAATTGCGCGGTAGGTAAGACAAGTCCAAGTCCAATGAAGTTACCTAAAAAGAGAGGAACGCCATGCAGTCGCTACCTTGTACCGCAACAAAAGTAACAGTACTGGTGCTCGTGCCCATCAGGGATGCATGTCAAATTCCAACGGAATGGCGTGATGAAAAAACAATAACTGCAAGGACATATTGTACGTGTCAAATACACGTGTAGACGAAGTCCAGTCCTTGTTCTACACAATAAGGGTGCAAATGCAATTGAGATGAGATAAAAAGGCGAAAGCCGAGCGACAAGTCCATGAATAACGTAACAAGAGGTACTACATACTAGTACTGTTCGATTAATTGCGTGACAGAGTCCAGCTGGCTGGCATTTAGATGGGAGTAATGAGCGAGATGGAACTGCGTCAGGGCGTGCGAAAGATGGATGTATGTCCAGGCGCATCCAGGCAGGAAGATGGTGAGTGTGTGTATGCGTGTGTGTAAATGAGCGAGTGAATGCGGAGATGACGAAAAAGAAACGGGGATTGGGCGGTCATTGACAAGTTGGTTAAGTATGATTGGTATGGATGAGGCGTTGCTTCGAATTCTGGGACTATGCCCGAGTGTTCTCTGATCGCTCGTACGATTGGGCGACTGCAGTCTATGCGGTCCCCGTGCCCTGTTGAACTTCTAGTATGAGAAGATCATGAGCCAAGGATTGAGGACGATCTGCATTTTCGGACGTGTTAGCGTAAGCGTTGAGCCAGTAGATAGGACGAAGATAAGGTTAAAAGGGAAAGTGAGACACCCGAGCGAGGGTCGACGACAGATCAAAAGATTGTAATCCATAAATAGAAATCCGACCAAAACATTTTAAAGGCAAATTTGCAAACTCGATCTCGGTAAGACAGACTCACCGGGAACAAAATATGACATCCGCACACGACCATCAGGGGAAAGATAACGGCCCATGCATTTCCAGTCACCTGCCACTGGTATGGTACCAGCGGCGTACTGACGATGACGACGCCAGCGATCAACAAGGTGGAAACGAGAAGAGGGAACCAAAATCTATATGAAGCAAGATATCGTTAGCAACACTGCTATGAAATCATCAAGAAGCGCGAAAAAAAAAGAAGCCCAACAAAGGTGCGGAGAATCGCGCCTTGGCAACTAGCGAAGAGAATGATGACGCGGAGTTCTGCACCCGATCCGCCTCGATGTCGATCGAAATGACAGTGCAGTTCCATACGCGCAACCCACAACAGTGAGAGAAGGCGGCATGCAGTCGATGCGGTTTTCCTCCCCAAGACCCATGTGTGAAAGAGAAGTGGCGCGAATGTCGTTCGTCTCCAAGACCGTAAACGCATGTCTTCCGATCATCCGTCTCCAACACCCAGGACGCATGTCGTTCCCATGCTCAGGCACGTGATAATCACCCATCACATCGGCGGAACACAAACGTGACACGACGGAAACATGGAACAGACTCACCTCTTGAAGATTCTCGGAACCTCCTTGAAGAAATTAGACCTCTCAACTTCTTTCTTCGTCGCCGACCACGTAATATTATACGAGAAGAGATGTGCCAGAATGGCCTGCGTGAGCGGTATAGATAGTCCTCCGAAGAAGAAGAAGCTGTTGGTTGCACCGTCAGCAAGAACAACTCCAAGCAAAGAAGATGACGATAGAACAAGAGAAACTGATAATGGAAGTAGAACTCACAAGAACGGTATCCAACCGTAACACTCCAGGAAAGCACCGATTATCCCCCTCTCGCCGAGGCGGTACTGCAAACACACATACCCCAAATTACCAGCGCCGAAAAACACGACGAATGTCGCAAGCCATATCTCGAAACTGTGCATGTAAAAGCCGTCCGTCTGGAACTGGAACCCGAGCATGACGTAGTTGATCACTGAGATGGTCGCAGAGGCCGCAATGCCATCTGCCGTGTACGTTAGTTAGATGAATGGTTGAGACGAAACGAGACGTACAATATGAGAATATGTCTGTTGTTTTTGAAACACCATTAGCTCAGCTCTGTATAAGCCAGCGAGAGAGGGGGGACGCACAAGCCATCATGGAAACCTTGTAGTGAATCGGTGCAGTGCTCCATATGAACTTGTGAATCTGGTGGTTAATGGGGCCCTTGTATATCCACTGGACGAAGGGGTTGAAGAGCAGTCTGTGTGCGTGCGCTGATTGAACAACTGATGCATGAAGAGGGATACGAAAAGACGTACTCGTTACACCCATACGCGTATTTTTGCCATCGGTTCAGCTCGTCGTCGACCGTGAGCGATACACCCTCCTTGAACCCGCCATTAGAGTAAGTCGCCCACCTGCCACACCTCGTCTCAGAAAACGATGCGCATTTAAAAGGAGAGGAGGTATGGGTACGAACCTGACGATGTAGCCTTGCCGGAGAAGCCTCAGCGCCATGTCGAAATCCTCACTGACATTGTCCTCGCTCCATATCTTGATGTGTCCGCTCTTGGTCCGGCCCTTGGCCTTTCCTTTGCCCTTTTCACCGTTCCGCGTCCCATCCCCGTGGTCTGCATCGAAATCGACGTCCCCATCCACAAAAGCGGCATCCTGCAACGCGCTCCATCGGAGGAACGCATTATGCCCTACAAAAGGCGCGACTTCGCCATTCGCACACATCATACTGATGCATTTGTTGACCCGGCGCGTGAAGAATGAGATCGCGTTCTCAAAGTAGTGGTGCGCGACTTGCAGAACGTCTAGTTGTGTTTAAATAAATGACAAGCCAAAACCAGAAAAAAAAACTCACCACTCTCGTGTTGCAGCACACCGACTTCGGCGCCGTCTTCCTCGCCAAATTCGCGCGCGGCGTCGCGGAAGCAGTCGGCGGGGACGATGGTGTCAGCGTCTACGAGGAGGATGATGGATCCGATTCGACAGGCGCGAGCGTTGGCGGCCCACGGACGGTGCGGGCTCGGCGAAGTGTTGTATACTGAGTCGGGTTTAGTGCTTCACTCGAGTCATAGAACTCAAACCCACCTTCTTCCATCGCGATTTGCAGCGCTCTCTCTTCCAGGTCTTCGATATGCGTCGTGGCGAGGGTCGGCTGTTCCAATGGCGTGAGCGTCCCGGGGGTGCTTGTTCTCGGGGTGCCGGGCATTCCAGCTCTAGGTGTGCCGGGCACGCTAGCATTTCCGGTTGCGACTGAGTGCACAAATGGAGGGATGAACGACTGGTCGTCACCATCCTTGCCGATGTACTGCAGCCCGTACGTTCCTGGTGTCTGGCCCGGCACGCTTACGATGCTACCACTGTCTGTGTGCGCACTGGAATTGGAAAAGTTGGTAGAGACGCTGTTACGGTAGAAGGGTGGATTGGGGGGCGTGAAGATGTTGTTATCGGTGGGTTGTTGCTGAGCGAATGAATTGGTTTGGGATTGGGATTGGGCTTGAAGCTCCTCCAGGATTCTTTCGGTGCGGAGAGAAAGATCGAGGGCGTAGTTCATATTGGAGGCCTTTTTGAAGCGACCGGCGCGTATGAAGTCTGGATGGGATGAGACGCAGAGAATGCAGACAAAAAAGTAGACAGACCTTGATGACCATGCCTCGGCCTTGAAATCCAACCGATACCGTGGGTGGCGTAGTACTCGATCCTTTCCTTTGCTTGGTCGTGAGGCAAGAGACGGAGACCATCGTCATTAATGAAGAGACTTGAAGTGCCACCATGACGTGCGTAGGTCTGCATGGCGGCTTTGATGGAAGTAAGGGAAGGCTCGCTGGAGACGTGTTAGAGAGGGGTGATTAAATTGAAAAGATGACTGACAGGACTGCTATGAGGCTTTCCTTGTAGACGGGCATTTGGATGGTGATATGAGGGAAGGCATTATCGACGACAGGGTTAGGAGGAGGAGGAATAGCGGAATAATAACGACTATTTTGGTGATAATGGGCAATGGGACCAATAACACAAGTTATGGTTTGTAATATTGTTAGGGTGAAGAACTGGGACAGCTGTGAGTTGAGAGAATAAGAAGAGAAGAGAAGAGAATACCAAAGCGACACAAAAAAGGAGAGGCATGAGAGCACAGAGAGCGAAATGAGTGTAATTGCCGTCTAGGCGGAATTCGATAAGGAGAGTGCGGAGACCATTGCCCACAAAAACTGTGGATAAAATGAGCATGAAAAAGAGAAGAGAAGAAAGGACGGACTGAAGGCAAGAGTGGCGGCGAGGCCGTTGTAAAGAGGAGCATAGAGCATGATGGGTCGGTTATTCTTCTCTAGCGGGACTTTCTCCAGATCGGTGTTGTCGGAAGGTATGACGCGGCCATACCAAGTGCGTTTGATGGATGGAGGATTCTCGGAGTCGACGGTGGAATGTGGAGTGAGACGGGTTTCGAGGTGTTTATCTGAGTGAGTAGAGACGGAGAGAGGGGAAGAGAAAGAAAGGTCCTGAGAGGAAGAGAGAGGGGGACGAGTTCGCCATAGGAGACGGATGAGACGGTCCTCAAAGTCACGAGCGATAGGGATGATTGTATCTAAGGAGTCACTCCAGACGACGAGGACTCGTTCGTCGCGCTGTGAAATGGGGTAAGAAAATAAAAAATAAAAATAAAGAAAAGAAGACGTACAATAAAAGCGGCGTTCTGTTCCTTTTCAGCCTGAGGGAGAAGGAACATGGAATCGAGGACCTGGATACGAGTGTTGGAGTCGATATAGATGTAGTCCGGCTCCAACGATTGCTCTGCGAGTGCAGCATGAACTGCAGCATTACGGACTTTGACAGCGACTTGTGGATTTAGAGCAGATACAGCAGCCTCGAAGGGAGCGAGGGCGGCGGTCTCGTATGGAAATACACGAAATTGGCCATCGTGTGTTCTGAGACATACGCCTGGAGGGACTTGGTCTTCGTGTGGGCGAAACCAGGCGTCGCCTTGAGTTTGCTTGAAGATGTAGTGGAGGGTGGCGTCATAACGGTCGTAGTCCATCGCTGGGGGAAAAGACAGCGCGGCGATACTTTAGACCCAGGACACATTTGAAGGGAATGTAGAATGCGAGGACCAAATCGGGAACTAGAAGATCGGGGAGGGGATCTTGGGAAAGTGTGCCTGCGTGCTTCGGTGTACGTTAAACATGCGTCATCGGGTACTTGTCACGCGGCAATTACGAGGCAGCGTTGCGAGATAACAAAGAAGGCCAATAAACACCGAGAACAGAAAAGTGGCCACTCGAAGCAGTCGTAGCTTGCCCCCCTCCCCCCCTCCGAACCATGTCAAGGGCAGACCCATCTCGTCCATTCTTCTTCACGGCGTCCAGCTCAGACGACCACTCTTCATCACAGGAACAAGACGTTGACAACAATAGCGACTCCGACTCACCTCGTTCACGTCGCGACCTGCCCCCTCTGCCACTTAAACGACCTCCACCTCATCGCAACCATCACAGACGTCGCTCCCAGTTGGGTCCAGATGGTGCTCCCCCCTCTAGCTTCACCTTCCCCTTCCAAGCCCACCCAGGCAATCCAGACCCCGTACCAGGTCTCATTCCTACTCCCCGTCGTATGAGTCTAGGCAGCATCCCCATGACATCACGCTCACCTAGTGTCAATTCACAACTTCCACCCCCGAACCCCCCATTTCTTAACGGTGCTGACTCTTCTCCCTACAAATCCCATAGTGGTTCAGTTTCCCTTGCAAATCTCCACCGCGCCAGTACCAGCACAAATGACCCTCTTCCAAGAGTCAGTAGTGCCACTACCGTCTTCCGTTCTCCCTTCCTCTCTCCCGCTTCTCGCCCCTCCTCTCTCTGGGCTCCTCCCCCTATCGTGCCCCCTTCTGCCTCCCCATCCGTGCTCGCTTTACCCCTACCCCAGAAGAAGCCTCTCCTTACCACAAGACTCAAAGCAAAACTCACAGACGCAGACAAACCGTGGCTCACAAATAGGCGACCCAGCAGGCGTTGGGAAACTGCCAGCTGGTGGGTCACCTTCATCGCTATCATAGTAGGCCTCTTGGCTGCAGCAGCACTCTGCTTCCAGGGATGGGAAACCGTCAACGTTCTCACTGACAGTCAGCTCTGTCTCGTCATGCAAGACGATTTCACCGGTAGCTCTCTTGATTCCGATAACTGGAGTCTCGACGTCGAGCTCGGCGGGTTCGGGTGAGTGCACCCCGCCCCTTTTTCCATTCACCAGCCCTGACTGACTCTTGAATCAGTAACGGCGAATTCGAAATGACCACAGACAGTTCTTCCAATGTTTACATCTCCAACGAACAGCTCTACATCATGCCCACCCTCACCAGCGATACCATCGACGGCGGCTACAGCTCCGTCATGGATGGCGGTACCTACCAATTGCAGGACTGTACCGCCCAGGGAGGTCAGTCATTTCGCTATGCACGCACCTCCATCCTAATCACATTCAACAGCCAGCGTGGATCAAGGCGCGTGGGTTCTGCTCGACCGCAGGCAAAACGACAACAGTACAACAGGTAACGTAATGACCGCATTGCCACACGCTCCTTCCTCACCGCCAAATACAGCCAACTCCACAACAACAACAGGCAACGGCAACTCCACCACTACTGGCAGCAACGGCAACTCTACCACTACTGGCGGTTCAGGCAATTCTACCACTACTGGCGGCTCAAGCAACTCTACTACCAATTCTACCACCAGCAGTTCTAGCCCATGCACTGCCGTTTCAAACGCTCAGGCGGGAACCGTTATCAACCCCGTCATGAGCGGCCGACTGAACACCCGCGGCAAAAAGTCGATCAAGTATGGGCGCGTGGAGGTGCGTTTCGTCACATATTCCAACACCCAGGTTGACGCCACGTACCCAGATCAATGCCAAGCTGCCCCAAGGCGACTGGCTCTGGCCGGCAATTTGGATGCTCCCTCAGGGTAATGGTTCTTCCAACTCCTCTCAGGGAACGGGCGTGTATGGTCCGTGGCCCGTAAGCGGCGAAATCGATGTAAGTCCACATACTGCCTCCTCCCGGCGTAACTACCCGCTAACGCTTCGACCTAGATCATGGAAGCCCGTGGTAACCTACCATCGTATCCCGCCCAGGGATCAAATTATGTCCGATCATCGCTCAACTATGGTCCGTTTGCGGGAGGCAGCACGCCTATCTCCTCTGGTGAGCACTACGTACCCTGTACTTTGCGCCAACTTACATGGCGCTGTATAGGCTCCAGCACCACAGCCAACCTCCTCAAGAGCATTTACGGCTGGGTGAGCACCAAGCGTGGCAACTATGCTTCCGGGTTCCACCTCTATGCGTTTGAATGGACGGGCGAGTGGATGCGGTTCTATACGGACAATCGGTTACAAGTGCGCCTGTCTTGTTGTGTTCCGCTTATGGGGTCTGACGCGGCTTAGGCGATGATCAACCTGAACAAGATAACGTCCAAGAATTCGGACTCGTATTTCTTCAATACGGGCGGATTTCCGGGCGTGGCTATGAATGCATCAAGTGGGAAGGAGGTCGTGGTTGCAGACCCGTGGAATACGGCGTATGGGGGCAGCGCCGCTGCCCCTTTCGATCAACGTGCGTCGTTCAGATTGGTTTGTCCTTGTCAGAGTTTTTGATTTTTTGGACAGAATTTTACATTGTGATCGACCTTGCTGTTGGCGGGACGAGTGGGTGGTTCCCGGATAGCGTCGGCGGGAAGATGTGGTTCGATGGGTCTGCTAGTGCGTTTTTTTTTCAATTTTCGCCTTTTCTGGATTTTCCCCTGATGCGCGTTGTGATAATACAGCCGCGATGCGTGACTTTGCAGCAGCCCAGGATACGTGGAGCGCTACGTGGCCTTCGAGCGCGGATGATCGCGCGTTTAGAATGTGAGTCACGCCTTTGCCACTGTCTCGTCAGTGCTGACGGGTGACATTGGACAGTGACTACGTGAAGATGTGGCAGCTTTGCGGTGCATAGTCTTTGACCATGCGCGGACACGGACACGATGCGTACTTGGACTTTTTAATATTATTTACAGATACTTACTTGCCACGGACATGGACTGAGTCCTCGTGGGTGCACATTGCGCGCCTGATTCGCTCTTTGTTGTTTTAGTTGCAAGTTACATAAAGTGCAGTTGCTTTCTTTTGGTATGCACTATGTCAGAATATGGGCACGTATAATACTCTGCTTATTGGTGATATCATTACTCGAGTCAAGGACGCCCCGAGATTGTATTCCAACACGATGTCTCCAATTATGATGCGTTATTGCAATAGCATGAGGAGATAGAGGTATAAGGACTGCTCGGCACTTCTATCTCCCTGTCCTCTATCGGTTTTCTCTCCGATGTATGAATGACGAGGTGTATGTATGTCAGGCTGGGCTTGTGACAAGTCAAGCGTCAAGACTGACATACGCACAACTTCCATTCGATCCTAATAATAATACATGGAAGCCAGTATTGTAATTATAAGGAACAGCCTAGCGCTCCGCCCTTGTCCCGATGGGTGTAGGGGTCATATCGCAAGTCTCCAGTGAGCTTGGCACGCCGTGGAATAATGGGCTTTTGTGCCCGCACGGCGGCAAAGAACCAACCATACCGATATTGCTGTCAGAGTTGTTGGTGGTGGGCGTATATGAAGTACTGCCATGGCCCATGAATGCATGAAGGCTATGAGCTCTTGCGATTGGTTAGCGGCTTGTGCGCTATACTTGACAGATAAGTAAGTAGGCCCCCCTTGCTAGCCATGGGAGGTTTAACCGTTTATCGATCACAGGGAATAACTTGGACTGCGTCGTTGCCCGTTCCGTGTCTAGGCTTTGAGATAACAACTGACCGTAGGTCCCGTTCGGAGCGCGATACCTTCCATTGTCATCCGGTGAATATGACTGATGATTTTTTTCACAAGGTAAACTACCCACAGTACGTGTTTTCTCTCAGATATTCCACCCGGTAAGGCTTTCATCATCAGTACCCGTGTTTGCGTGTTTGCTGGATTGATATTCCGGTACCTAACTCTACTTAGTCTCCCCACCATAGGTGCGTAGTGTACACGATCGTATTTATATAGCAGCAGATTAAATTTTACTAACGATGTTCGCAGCTTGCAATTGGTACTCTGTTTTCAAAAGGGCAGTGTATACTAGTAATTCCAAATATTGATCAGGTTGATTGGACCTGCGGCGGATGACTACACCTCCTTGTCCTCGGTGACGTCATCGTACTGTTTATCTTTTCTTACGCGGACGCCGGAGACGTGGATTTTTCCTTGAGAGTCGGAGCAAAGAAGTCAACATAATCGATAGCCTGCTTGTTCCGCTGTTTCCTTTCCAAATGTTCTTCAGAAGAAGTTTGGTGGGTGGCAGTAGCACGATGTTGCATTTGAGCGGAGGGACACTTTCGGAAGCCCCTAGGCTTGGAATGATATCATGTACACACACGAGTCCGACGCCGCACTTCATCAGGGAACCCCTCCCCTCTTCACAGCTTGTATAGCATGTACAAGGCCAATACGTCTGTACAAGGTTGTACAGAGGGAGCTGTTTTGCTGATAGGGCTGAGTCGGCCGGAAGACTCTACTACTACTATGTAGAGCTAACTAACATTATTTGAGGCCTAGAATGACTCGGATATCATGTACACACACGAGTTTGGCACCGCGCTTCATCTCCCCTCTTAGTAGAGACGATTTGCCTAACTTGTTATAATTAAACGGATTAGAAGGCTAGGAGGGCCTATCTTAGAACTAACTAATATTAACTCTTGCAACTAATAAGAATTCACATGCAGCTACATCCTTTCCAGCTCTAGGAACAGACTCATGTCACTATTCTGCAGGCGATGAGCGCTAGAAGGATGTAACTAAAGCATATGCTGTAACATTCTCGACGCCAATATGCATACTGGGCCCATGACGGTTGAATAGCGCCGTGGTGCTAATATTACTGCTCATTACAACGAATGATCGTCAAATCTAGAAGTACTGACTTACAATGGAAATGCCACAATGCAAACTATGTATGTACTATGAATGTGGTCCAACCATAACGCTAGTCACGGGCTCCGGGTCGCTATCATCAGGCTCATCTCGGCTAGCGCCTAACACCTTAATGCTTATTTTCTAATGTTCCCAGAGTGCCGCTACTGCTCCGTGGAAATATCAGTAGATCCTTTGGGAGCGATTCCAGCTGGGATGAGGACAATCCAATTGCTGCAGGCAGGGCGTAGTCCCTTGTGATAGGTTTCTGGGTGCTTGTCATTGTAATTGCGCAAGAAACGATCCAGGACTGCAGTGAAAGCAACCCTATCTTCCTTGGAAACAACGGGCGCCAGGCAACTTGCCTACGTCTCAATAGGATGAGCGTCGGTAAACTCTAGAAGGAACGACTATCTTCATTCTATTACTAGGTAAACTCCGAGTTGTACTAGTGAGCAGTTACGCACTTGGGGTAGCGCGAACATCCGCTTTTTTGCGGGCTTTGTGGAGGTTGTATATTTCTAGAAGTCATCAGTGCGTGCTGTTCCCTCTTTGATGGTCAATCTGATTCTTGTGAACCACAGGCTGCTAGAGGACTAGACACGGCCCCGACCCGCCGTGTACCCGTGTTCTGTCATTTGCAAGACAAGACTGGAGAGATGCGTATGGATACTTCCGCTCGACCCCTCAGCCACCTCCCGCTAAGGGCCAACAGAGCTGCACTCGGGCCGTCGCTGTCCTCATAGGGTAGAGTGAGTACAGCTTTTCCGCGAATCAGTGTAGCAAGTTCGTCATTTCCTCCTAAGCCAACTCTGTCACCTAAGTAAGAGATATAAGAGAGACAAGACTTGCAAAGATTTGGGTGAGGTTTATTGTCGCGTGGCTAGGTCGGACGCTAATGTTGACGATACCTTACTTGACAAAGTTTTAGACTGGAAAAAAAACCCTGACTCTCTCCGGACACATGCTTAATTCGACTTACTGCGTCAACTTCCACGCGACCTGTGTGCCATCGAGGTCTGGACCTGAGCTTCCATTTTGATCCTATAATAATAGATGATTTACAGTAGCATGGTGGATGAGTAGATCAGAAACCATCATGTGCGAGCAGCCTAGCGCATTTCCCTTGTCCTAGGCAGGGTGGGTGTAGGCGTCATATCGCCAGTTTCCTGTGTGCACAGAACAGCTTCGAGTTCCCCATGAGCTTGAGTAATAATGGGCCTTTGTGCCTGCGCAGTAAAGAACCATCATGATATCGACATTGCTGTCAGAATTATCGGTAGAGTGCGCATGCCGGCAGCCCGAGCTCCTCGCCATGAAGTATTACCATGAAGGCTGTGAGCACTTAAGCTCTTGCGATTGGTTAACGACGTCACGACATTAAACTTGGCAGATACTGACAAACCCCACTAGGAGGATTTATCCCTATCATCTCACGTATTGCAGGAATAGCTGCGTTATTTGTCCGGTCCGTGCCTCAGATAAGAACTTTGCAAGATCAATGACGAGCGTGACGCACCAGCCCCGAGGAATAGGCAAACAGTTGAGTCGACTTAAGTACGCGGAATAAATAACTTGAGACCAGGGCGAGCACTCAGTATCTGTTTAAGACTCTCTCACAAGCCCTGCGTGGCAGTGTGGTATGCAAATGAGTTCCGTGTGTTCTATTGAGATAGTGCAGTACAGATGTATGGAATAAAGGCGCGTACAGTATAGTAAGACAACAACAACTATAGTTTTTGAATTACGATGGCTGAAGCAGCCCCACCCTACAGACAAATCAGCTGAGTAACAAGCAGATCTAGCTCAAGTGACTTACCCCATTGCAGATGCCTGCTGCACCGTACTCTCCAGATTTTAGGCCGTGAACAAGGGACACCACGATACGAGCACCCGAGTTTCCAATCGCATGACCGAGTGCGACAGCACCACTGTTGAATGACGTTAACAAATGCGACGTGCATGCGAGAGTTACAAAACTTGCCCATCCACGTTTACTTTTGCAGGGTCGAGTTGGAGGAGCTTTTCAGCGACACGGACGACAACCGAGAAAGCTTCGTTGAGCTCAAATCGTGCGATATCATCAACAGTCAAGTTTGCTCTCTTTAGTGCTTCCGGTACAGCGACGGCAGGAGCCATGGGGAAGTCGATGGGCTCAACACCGGCATCGGCATATGCTGTGGAAACGATCGGTCAGCCGGTGTAGTGTCAGGTAAGAGTCAGACTCACAAACAACTCTGGCAAGCGGCTTGAGGCCGAGCTCTTTTGCTTTCTCTGCTGACATCAATATCAGAGCAGAAGCGCCATCGTTAAGGTTTGAAGAATTCGCGGCGGTGATGCGGCCTCCTTGTTTGAAGGCCGACTTGAGGGAGGGTACCTTCTCAAAGATGACTTTCTTGTACTCCTCATCTTCCTTGATCACGGTGTCGCCCTTCTTGCCCTTGATGGTGATAGGCGCTATCTCGGAGTTAAAGATGCCTTCTTGCCATGCGCGAGCAGCACGCTTATACGACTCGATTGCGTGCTCGTCAAGTGATTCTCGGCTGACATCGTATTTCTCTGCACAGGCCTCAGCACAGTTACCCATGGCGAAGTTGTTGTAAGCATCCCAGAGACCGTCTACCTCGACGGAGTCCTTGGTTTCGAATTTTCCGAATAAAGGGTTCGTGCGGGGAAGCAGGAAACTAAAAGACACGTCAATGCCATTCAAACTAGCGATAGTGGACTGTAACACTCACGGAGCGTTGCTCATACTCTCCATACCACCAGCGACAACTGCGCTCTTGTAACCGGACTCTATGCTCTGAGCGGCGAGCATGATGCATTTCATGCCACTAGCACACACTTTGTTGATGGTGGTGGCATCAGATGTGACTTTCATGCCAGCAGCGAGAGCTACTTGACGTGCGGGCGATTGACCGACACCAGCTTGAACGACGTTGCCGAAGTAGATCTCCTCGACCACTGCGGGATCTACGTTGGACTTCTCGAAAGCATGCTTGAGGGCAACAGCGCCGAGTTGAGGAGCAGTCAAAGTCTTGAGGGATCCGTACAGGGATCCGACAGGCGTACGTGACGCAGCGACGATGACAGCTTCATGAGCAGGCTGGAAGATTACAATCGACGGTTGTTCATGACTAGTGATAGGATGGGGGACATACCATTTTTGCAAGGTGAAAGATGAGATGATGAGGCGGGACGGTGTAGGGATGGATGCAAGTCGTACTGCAGGGATCGGATTCGTGAGCTGCCTTTTATTTAAAACATTGAAGTCGGTGCCGAATTTCCCGGAATCGAGTAAAATCGAGCAACATACGATCGATACATATCGTACGACGTCCTTCTAGTCACGTAGCGTGTCTATTATACAAGATGGTACGACCAGTCACAAGCATTAATGGGGTAGTGGTAACCTGGGTCGTTGCCATCGACCCGCCGGGGGTTCGATTCCCTCTTAATGCATTGTCTTTTTGACCAGATAGCCTTTTTCTTTCTGCTGGCTTCTCATAAAATGCATATCCTTCTTGGAGATCACATACTGCGATCATTACAAGGAGTGTCCTTCAGTCACTAGCCAACCTTTAGCGATTAGTTCCTACTTTCCCCAGTGCCGGTCCAACCAACAGCCATGCTATGTGACACGGCGGACGATCGGCAAGGACTAACAGGTGTGATAAATATTCCCTGGTCCGGCATAACAACAATCGTGATCCAGGGAAGAAATGAATGGAATAGTAAGAGAAGCAAAATGGTGATCTACATAATAACGCAGCACGAGTTTTGCTAGAGAGCCTGTCAGACCGAGCCAACCGCACATAAAGATATATTTACTAACCTTCTTCGCTGTCTTGTAGAACATCTTGCTCTGTGTAGATAGAGCATTCGATCGCTCCACAAGGTTATCCAACTTCTCTCCACGTTGGAGGACAGACTCGATCGTCTTATGCTGTGATACACCGTCATACCAATCAACTGAGTTATTCAACTGCAGGACTTACCAGAACAATCTTTGTCTCATCTAACTCCTGTTGAACTCGCATTATTGTATCAGCTTGCCGAGGATCCTGGTACTTCTGAATGTAGGTCTGGATCTTGGGGAATGATATGGACGAGGGGTTTGCGAAGGAAGATTGCGGAACTTCGGCGGTAAATTCATCGAGCAACTTTGTTAGAAGCGAGAATGCAGGTCGAACGGGGTATTCCTGGTCAGTAATAATGATGGCTGAGGAAGGAAGTCAGCTCGATAACTCTGCATGGAATCTAGGCCCCTGCCTGACCTGAAAGCTGCTCTGCACCACCCCGGTTGTACACATGGGCGGTGTAGTTGTTCTCTTGTACACTCTGTCGTTGGCCCTGAGGAGTTCTCTCTACGACCGTCTTGGTGAAGAACGTTAAGAACTCGCTAACGGAACCCCTCTGGTAGAACGAGAAACTAGAGACATCTGAAGTAGAGCTAAGGACTGACGAAGGGCCTGAGGGGGGTGCAAGAACAACTGAGAGCGAAAAAATCTTCATTGTCGTGGATGAGAAGAGAGGGCCGCGATGCAGTGTGTCCGATTACATACGAGGGGTACTTTTATACCTCTTTCAGTCAATCAAGTCGTAGTAGGACCGTCTATCTCGCCAAAAACGATGATATCGCTCGCTGGTCGAGTCTCAAGGCACTTTCACCTTCGTATGCAGACTCAGGCATTCAATGCTTACCATGACACTTTTTCTTCGCGGTTGGCCAGTAGGAGCAACCTCCGAACAAGGAAGTTTTTACTCTTACTCTATGATGTTGGCAGCATACTGGGCGTCTTTGGCATGTTCGCTGCTCTGGTTATGCTAATCTGGACTATGGGATCACTCTCATCTTCCGCTCTCCTCCGACTGACCACGCCGCGTACTTCAACACTTTTGCTGAAAAGAGCTGTCGAAGCCAGTGGTCGCGCACAAACATATTATACCCATGCTGTCAATCCAATTGTGAGTTGAACGCAATAGTCTTGTATGCTTTCCACCAACTCGCTTACGTGCTCACTTGATTGCGTGTAGATACCTGGCTTGACCGTTCCATTCAAGCACCTACCACTGATTCTGCTTGCCCTTTGCATAAGTCAGGTTGTCCATGAAAGCGGGCACGCTATCGCTGCAGCAATGTATGTCTCTCCCACACGCGAAGTAGTTCATTCGATACAACATTGTATTTTTGCCTAGTCATCGAATTCCTATCCTGGCCGCAGGAGCTTCGGTCACGTTCATTTTCCCCGCCGCATTTGTGACATTGCCGTCTGCGAGGGTAGAAGAATTGTCTTCCCTCGATCGCTTGCGAGTCGTAACTTCGGGTTGTTTCCATAACTTTGCTCTCTGGCTTACTCTACTGGGTGCGGCCTGGTCTGGTATCGGAGGATGGATACTGTCAGTAGGTTATGAAGATGTCTCTGCTCGAGGGTTGATCGTGGCTAGTGTTGAAGTAGTCAGTGTCATAACAATCCCGATCGATTGCTATTCTCATTGGATATCTTTTAGGATTCCCCTCTGAGCATGCATCTTCCCATTGGATCTTTCATAACTACACTTGACGATATTTCGTTGAACTCATCTCGCGATGTATGGTCAGGTTATCTATTAGGACCTACTCCAGCTGTCTACAAGCAAGGGTGGTGTGTGAATACGTCACTGCTTACTGGTGAGCATAGTATCCTGAGTGGTCTCCCATGACTTAGTGCCTCGTCAGGTGATGAACAGTGTTGCATGAATATGAATGCTAGTGAGAGAGCCTCATCATCATCCTGTTTCGTTTCATTCGAGAGTACGGCGGAAAAACATTGCGTCGATCCGGTAGCCATACTGTCAAAAACACAAAACCGATGCGACTCCTCAACCTTGTGCCTGAAGTCGCAGTCGTGCATCGAACCATGGGGAGACGGAGATCTATTACGGATAACGGTGCATCATCAAGGGAAAGACAGCGTTGTGCTTTGGAGCGGTCCCAGATATGAGGTTTGGGAGCAAGGTATGACCCTCGATCCAAGGGTCTGTGATCGTTAACATTCAGTTCTGTCTATCAGTTCAAACCACGCATTTTTCACCACGCATCAGCGTATTACCGCTAGGACTACCCCTCGTACTCGCAGATTTCTTACAGTATGTCCTTAGACTAATCATCACTGTGTAATTGACTTTTTTGGCAGGTATCTGAAGCTCACAAATCTTTCACTGTATCTTCTTAACTCCTTACCCCTACCTGCACTGGATGGCTCACAATTGCTGATAATTTTACTGGAAATGGCCTTCACTGGATGGCTGCATAATCCATCAACCATCGTAGACATCGAAGCCCTGAGGACTCGCAGAGGTCGCTCACATAGAAGCGGAATGCAGCAGGTACTTCGGACGTTTGTAGTTATCGGCACGTGCGCTCTTCTTGGCTCATGTATCATGCTGGGCATTGTAGAATGGATCAGTCTATGAACCAAAGTCTGTACGTGTCAAGCGAAACTGTCTATACGGACCTAGTCACCTACGTGCATAATTACCCATAGGTCGGCGATGTAACAAGTCGATCGATGCGCCTCCCACTTACTCTTCTCCTCGGAATCTTCTGCGCTTTTCATTTTGTCAAAGTATTGGAGGACGCGGTCCTGAAAATGACATCAGTAATTGGAAGGTGTGACTGGTGTGCCCGTTTCTTTCTGAGAAAGTTTCGCTCTTTACATAAAACTTTCTCAAAAGAAACGGGTAATACACCAGCTCCTACTAGAGACGACCGGGTGGGTCGTATAACGTCGTGTAATACATACGGCAGAGCTAGCTACAATTTAGCCTACTGGATGGTTTCGACTCTCGAGGGACACAAGAGTCTCGGATAGGCCTCGAACTTAGTCCCGAGCTCATCGAGAGATGTGTTGAGGTTGGTAAAAGAATTCTGCATATGCTCGCAGCTGTTTCTTCACCGTCGGTATGCATATGGACTGACTATTAGCTCTGCACAAACTTGAAGTTGTATCGTCGTGGTGAGTTCGTCAGTTTGATCAATAAGCCGACTGTTCTGACGGGTGAAATTGCAGTCTTCCGAGCTTAGATATACCGCAAACACGTAGTTGGAGCATTGTAGGTGTTATTCGTCGTCCATCTGAACATATGTCCGACTTCCTTTCTTTCAGTACATGCTCGTTACACTGGACCAGGTGCATCCGATTTCTTTGCTCAGTTTGTTCGGTTCTGATGCTCCTTTACTCCTGCAGGTCATGCAGACTTGACCAAATAATAAGCTAACCCACCGATGTCGCAGTACCCATACTGAGCATGCAACAGTGACTGGATTACACACCAACACAGAGATACGTTGTCGACCATCGTAGGGTACCAGTCCTTGCTTTCGTACTTGGCTATCGCAGATGGAGAAGCTATTGGCCGAACGAAATTCGAGATGACCGAGGTATGTCCGCCTGTTTTACAATAAAGAGCTTGTATCATGGTTTGATAAATCTATTAGCGGATACTGCAGCCCTGTGGTCCCCCTCCAAAGAAAGATGACGATTGAATATCGAATTTGCATCCGTCTACGACTCCATGCCCCATCTCAGCAGATATACAGTGTATCACGGACAACCAGCGCAGGGGGTGATGCTCGCCTAAGAAAGGAAGCGTCACTCATCGAATACACTGTGGGTGCATTCGGACTCTGCTTACTCACTTGTCCGCACGATGAAGTAGTAAAATGATCATTAGTTCACGAAACTAGGTCGGCGAGGGCTTGGGGCTTAAATTTTCGGAAGTCGACATTTGGCGATCACGAGAAGTATGTAGTCTCCCGTAGTCTCGTAATCAGACCATCAGAAGGTACGCTGATTGTTCCGATCAACAGCATATTTCTCTTTCACGAATTCGGATAGTCAGTTCGATGTAATCGGAAGAAATGCGACAGATTATAGCGATGGCGTTAAATATTGTCGAATATACCTGCTTGAAAGCTCTCGAGGCTCTCTTTCTCACATGCAGCGTTTTGTTTCGGACGGTGTGACTCATGCATAATGCTGGATATTGTAGAATGAATCAGTCTATCAAGCAAAAGTCTGTAAAGTCAAGCGAAACTGTCTGTCTTTGTTCGCGGCATAAGACAAGTAGTACATGTGACCTGTGTGCATAATTATCATAGGTCGTTGATGCAGGAAGGCGATCGGTGCGTCCGGCCGAAAGTGAGAACAGATGAAAGAATGGTGTCACTTCTTTTTTGGTGTTACACCGAGCTCTACTACACTCAAGCCTATGTCCAACCGTCAGACGATAAACTGTGCTAAAGGACGCATCACGCACCTGGGGGCAAGCTCTGCTTGAGCTTTTCAGCCTTCTCTGGGTCGTCCACAGAGAGTGTGTACAAGTATCGTGAACACCGTACTTTGAACTTAGTCTGCACCTTTCCAGACGCAGATTTGGCGGCGATTTTTTTAATACGGGCCTCTGAAAGGATGGAACAACCCATCAAGTCAGTATGTTGTCCGAGCAATACTACGGCGTGAACGTACGGGAAGCATCCTTCCGCCGTGCAATCTCAATGAACTGCTTGATATCCCTGATTTCCTTGGGCTATAACAGGTATAATCAATGAGACCCAGCATATGAACAGTGAATGCGAGCGCACCATGACAGAGTACTGAGTCTTGAAGTCTTGCTTACCGAATATCTAACGGTCTCTGGTCTAACTGGTGTAAAGCGGTGGCTGAACCTTAAGTTTGTAGTTATTCGCAAGTTTCCGGGAGTCTTTACTTGTGACTCCCGGGCCGGGTGCTTTACTCTTCCTCGATCAATCGACACTCCTTGTACGTTAAAATGCGACATAGTAACTGGAAGCATCTTGCTAGGATCTTGTGCTTACTCACTGATCGAGAGCGCAAGAGTATGCTTGCTGCCGGACCCTTGGTGTCTAGTGGGTTTGGATCCCCTCTTTGAGGCCGACCTCGCGGAGTTGGATCTCGCTCCTGTCATTATGTACCTCCGCAAGTACCTGATTTCCTCACTCAAACCATCAAGTCAACGGTATCAGGGGAGGGGAAGGAGAGTGTCCAGAGACTCGGTGCAATTCAAGATGACTTTAACAAAGAAATTGAAGGTGGTGCAATTGGCTACAGGTGCACTACAAGCCGAACTCGCACAGATACACGATAGATATCCCTGTGGACCAGGTCATCGCCGGTGATCTCAGAGGCTTTTTGTATCCCATCGAGAAAGGTGAAACGATCAGAAAGTACGTCGGCGCCCTTCCCCAGGGATCAGTGGATGTATTCTTCCGCCTCGTACACCGCTTTGCGTGCAATATCTGGCCTGATCTCAGTCTGAGGGAGTCGTGGCCGTGCAGGAGGACATGGCTAGGAAATTGATGAAGGTGGGCGCCGGATATCGACCTCATTGAGAGCAGTGCCAATCAGGAGACGGGTGAGCCGCTGATATTCCCAGCAGAGGTGCCTCTTTCCTATACACGACGTTATAAAACAATATAATATGTAAAGCGATGTAAAGCCCACATACGGCATCGGAC